>OZ037788.1:2101306-2103806 GCA_964035525.1 Porites cylindrica | reverse complement strand
CTCGCACAAAAGAAGGCTTGATTCAAATCTGTGAATGAGTCTACATTTCGTTCCAGGAGCATGATTTCAATAATTGAAAGAGTAGAAATTACCAGGAAGCTAGCAGCCATATTGTAGTGACAGCGATATTTGGTCCGCGGTACATGTCGCAGAAAGCGCTCTTTGATTGGCTCAAGAGGGGGGTGTGACGGGGGTGCGGAACCCGCAGAATGTAAACATCGCGGAAAATACCCTTTTTAAATTTTTCAAGCAATGAAGACATTCTTGGTAGTCTCAACACTTCTAGACTGCTTTTACATCGAGTTACACGAGGGGCACCCAACGACAATTTTCGGAAAAATATCTGTTCGGAAGACGATTTGAGGTCTAGAATTTTCGGAACATTTGTTGTAAAATTTCTTGCTTGCCTGCCTCTTAGGATTTTCGAACATCTAAAAAATGGTACAATTGCCCATTTTCAACGGATTTTTACCCTAAAAAGGTCACCTAGAATTTTCGGGAGGCTTTTTTCTGGCTGAAATTTTTAAACAGGTAAGTTTTGATCCCTAAAATTTTCGGATCACTAGACTTTCAGCTAGGAAATCCAAACAGATGGAAAATTTATAGGGGATAAAAATATGCCTATATCCACCGTTTAAATACTAAAACACGTTTAGCAATGCTATGTTTAAGTGGTTTTGAACTATATTCTCGTTGGGTGCCCCTGTTACACAGAAATTTTTCACTTTCTACGAGTTTACCGTTACAATAAACGGTACCTTTTTCGTGATCACCAACAACAATGTATTTTATTTAAGATCCATAAGCTTACAACATTTTATGCCCTGCAAGTAGCCATAGTGCTAATCTAGGCAGAACAAACATTATAAATAAAGGCGTTTTTAAATTACATATTAAGAAAAACGGAAAAGCAAAAAAGAAAAACCCCTCACACAAACTCAAGCATAGGGGTTTTGTTATTAGAAAAAATAGACTAAAATTACAATGGTTCATTTTCTAGGTTGTAGAGAAATAGAGAAACACTCCTTGGCAGATAATCGCGTTTTATAGTGATGTTTTGTGCTGAGTTTCGCAAACTTATTGAGGGGACTTTTGGAGCTGTCTTAGCGTGGACGTCATACAAGAAATAGCTTGGTTGTTGAAAGAAAAAAGACTGTAAAGGAAGACTGTGAGGAATTTTCCGATTTCCCTTTCTAACTCATTTTATGCCAGTTTCTTTGCGTAAATCACGCTCGAGATTCGACTTTTTAGTTTGAAATGCAATAATTCCGCTAATACGAGACATATGCAACTTTCCTCACACCCTTTTTTAGGTCTTTTATCTGTCAATCAGATACAATAAAAAGGAAGTGAATATTTAACGACGCGAAAGGGCTGGAGCTTCAGCAGTAAACTCGATACCTCTGAGTTCGAGAGCAAAAAACTTAAGCGCCTTTTGAAATTGGATGAAATAAAATCTTTCATAAGGTAATTTAGTCTTTTAGCTTTAATTTGATATATAACTTGCCTTTGTAGCCGTTGGGCACCTCGTTTTCCTTTACCGAGACCTTAAATAAGGACTAACAAGTGCATGATATAAATTCAGAAGAAGCCGTGGAATGCCTTCAAACCATGGTAATAATTAAATTTTTCAACTGTCCAAAACAAATTCCACGCAACCTTATTCCAATGATTCTACAAACAAAAGTTTGCGTAGCAGACATAACTGAAAAATGTCGCAGACATTACATTTTGGGAAACACATTTGTTATCATTCACTTTTCTTATCAGTGTTGCCAACTGTGGCTATGTCAATTTTTCCTGTAGTTACTTGTCTAAACATGAAGCTGTGAAATGATCATTTACTTTATTTATGTTCTATTAGAATATTATATAATCTCCTGCTGACCTAGTGTGAAGCAATACCAGTCAGATTTTTTTTCTGCTATAATGAATCCTTAAAATAATTTCCAAATTAATTTCGTCACATCTCAAGTAAATGTTGTGAGGAAAAAAACCCTTTCAGTAGTGAGGAGATTATATTTTTTTCCCAAAACTGATTTAGCTACTAAAATTATCATTTTTTGTCATTCAGTCTGACTTAAAGACAGATAAAATGTAAATTTGCACTAAAATTTCACATAGTTCACGACATATTACATCACAAATTGTACTTAAAAAATAATACTCATTGTTGTTTTGGTGGTTGTCAACTTCGCCCTTTATCCCTGATCCATCCTTGATCGATGCACTTGACAGCTAGAGCACAACTCACAACAACGGCAGCGGCAGTCGCATCTAACCCTGTGGCAACTGAAGAAAAGAGAGAATTTTGCTTATTTGTTGACACAGATTTAAACTATGAAAGTTGCTAAGACCTGAATCTGAAGCTACACACTGAATTCCTACACTTTTCGAGCATATAACAACTAATCCAATTGATTATAAATTTCCTGAAATGTTGCGTACACACGGCTCCAAATGACCAATTAATGTCAAGGGTTGATTTGATAATTATTCA
>OZ037788.1:2071306-2096306 GCA_964035525.1 Porites cylindrica | reverse complement strand
GTAGAGGACATGTTTCTCCTAAGCTTTTCTTTTGTCAAATTCGTATGGAGGCGACTGATGATATTTCCAATTCAAGCGAAGTTGGATTCCGCAGTTTTGTCTCTTACTGCGTCGACTCTGGTGGAGCCCAGGCCCTCTCTATTGAAGGGCGCGCAAAATAATTGTCCGTCTTTTTCTAAATAGCGTAAAACGGCGTAATCCGAGATTTGTTCGGATCGTGTTTTCTTAAGAAATTTGTTCACTTTTTTCAGTGTTCTTGTTCTGTATAAAAGTACCCTTTAGAGCGTAGAAATCAGTGCATACTTTTTGTTTGTTATACTCCTCCCATATTAGTTGTTGGGACAAGGGCCTCGGAAGCAGGTGGAGGTGGGGGGTGGGGGGTTTGAGGGGAAAGGGGCGTGATTCGCTGGCCAACCTCTACCACACTTGAACGAAGCTTAGCCACTCTAAGGCCTTTTTGGTAATTCAGAAGTTAAGTCAATTTTGGAGACCACAGAAAAGACATCCATTTGTTACAGAGCCTCTTCTGTTGTAGGGTACCTTTTTCCAAAATCAGACAGATAACCCTAACAGATAAGCAATGATGTGTGTACTGCTTCAATATTCACTGCAGCAGATAGGTGGCCATTAGAGAAAGTGAATGAGTATTCATTGGTGCAGTTAGCTGCATGGTCGTTTGGGAAATTACCACGTATTGATTCACCCTAACAGATAAGCAATGATTTGTGTACTGCTTCAATATTCACTGCAGCAGATAGCTGGCTATTAGAGAAAGCTGTTGAGTACATTCATATTGGTGCAGTTACCTTGTCATTAGGAAATTACCACATATTATTCACTGTAACTGGATAAGTAATGATTTGTGTACCGCTTGAATACTTACTGCAGCAGATAGCTGGCCAGTGGAGAAAGTCATTTGGGAAATTACCGCATATTAATTTTCTGTCTGATTTTAGAAAAGGACACCTTTCTCAGAGTCCCAACTATTGGCTAGAGTAGCTATCTAACGTTCCGTTATACAGTAGTGGTCATGCACGCAAGCATTGAAGTCATTGCACGCTGTTAGTTTATTGTTTTTCTGCTCCGGCCCATATAAGCTGTTAGGACAAGGGCCTCGGATGCAGGGGTGAGGGGAATAGGGGGAGAAGGGGTGTGGCTCATTAGCCAATTTCTACCATACTTGAAAGAAGCTTGGCCACTCTAAGGCCTTTTTGGTAATTTAGAAGTTAAGTCAATATTGTAACCACAGAAAAGACACACATTTGTTACAGACCCGCTTCTGTTGTAGGGTACCTTTTTCCAAAATCAGACAGATATATATACATATTTTCTAGGTTGTGTACTTGATCCAGTGGATGTGTCGAAAAGTAGCGTTATTTCTGATCGAAGGTTTTCAGCTTCGTCATCTCTTAGCGGCCGCAGTCCATCTGATGGCCGATTAAATGGATCCAATGCCTGGATTCCTGCCACAAACAATGACAACAATGATTTCCTGCAGATCGATCTAGGATCTCTTTACTTTGTTTGTGGAGTAGAAACACAAGGGAATCCAAATAATGATTATTGGACAAAAACATACAAGATAAAGACGTCCCTTGATAATGACGTGTGGACATTCTACTCTGAGGGTGGTTCCGAAAAGGTACATCTTTTTTCGCCCTAGGTGAAGTAATAGCGATAATTTTTACCCTAGGTGAAGTAATAGCGAAGTTATAATCTTGGAGACACTAAGTAATGACGGATTGTGTTTACCTCTTAGCTTTGAGAAACCAGGATTTCACATGCCGAAGTTGCTTTCGTCCCCTTTCTCTCCCTTCCATTCGCTTTCCTTTCTCTTCTCCCATCTTCACTGTCTCTAGTTGCCCCCTTCTTTTCTTCCTGCCTCCTGCCTTGCTTTCTTTTTCCCCTCATTGCTACAGCCTTCCGTCCTTGGTCTCTCATTGTTTACATAGGAAACGTTAGGGAAATAAGTAGTAAAATGTAAACGAAACTGACATAGACGTGGTTTTCCTTTTAATATATTTTGCCTATACTGCCGGCGGGAGTCATCGTCAACGTAGTTGCAATCCTCATAAATATCTTTTGTTTATTTTTTTTTTCTGCTATTAACCGTGAGCGGACAGGGTGAGACGTAAGATACGTTAAAAAGGCACCAGACGAATTTTCGACCGGTTGAAAAATTTGACCGGACAAGGAACCGTTCAACATTTTCGCTTTCTTGACACTGAACTAACGAACCAGTTTGAGAATGTTATTTTTATTATTATTTTTTAGTTGTTTTTCCATCTACCCATGCGCAGAACACTACTTCATCTGAAATCCAGTATGGCGTCTCCCAGCCGAGTTACCACGCATCCATGCGACCACGCCCTTGCTAGACACAAATTTAGATGGTTATGGTGTTCACACCTCTTGATTTTTCTCATTTCAAATGTTTGAACGGTTAGGCGTTCAAATTTTCGTACGGTTAGCGTGTTTCCGTGCGAATGAAACACCTAAACGCACGAATTTGTCTTTCATCAGCATTTTATAGAAATTTTTGTTTATTTGCTTTTAGATATTTACTGGAAATGATGACAAGAACAGCATTGTAAGAAGTGAACTATATGAGCCACTTGCTGCCAAGTTTATTCGTTTTTATCCAGTTACATTTCACAACAGGAAAGCATTAAGGGTGGAGGTGTATGGATCTAAGCAAGGTGGGTCTCTTACTACGTACCCAATACATGCAGTTCAAAAGACAACCACAGCATTTCTCAGTTATTTTAAGACCTTGTGCATTGATCCGGCCCCGGGAATCGAACCCGCGACTTCCTGCTCTGCTGTCGAACGCTCTACCGACTGAGCTAACCCTGCCGCTGAATTCTGGTTTGTACATACAGTGCAAGGAAACTGACTCAGTGACCACTTAGTTCAGTGCTCAGTTTTAATACGGAGGTTAAGCATGCAACCACGACGGCGACGGCATCAAAAAACCTCACTTGTAAAAGCATAGGTGCTCTTTCAAACTTCATCGCTTTTGTTTCATCACGCTAAATTTGTCAAATGTTAGAGAATTTTTCTGGAGTTGAGTTCTAAGGGTCTGTATCTCAGTTTAAAAAAAAAAAAAGAAAGGAAAATCGTTGTCTTGTGTTCACAATCTCAATGAAACGTAAAATTAAGAAGTTTCACGTCGTTGTCGTGCAGTGACGGCAAAGAAACAAAAATACCTAATGCACGCGCAAAGTTGTTGTAAGTTTTGCTTATCTGAGGTCCCGTTCACGCGTATCAGTTTTTGTTTGAAAACGGATATTTTTTCTCCGGTTGAGCCTACCTTCCACACTCACTAATGCACTGAAATTGATCACCGAAAACGCACCTTTTCAAAAACGCTCTCTCGAGTCTAGATTTTTTTAAAACGTCGGCTTTTCTTTTACGTGTGGACGGACGAAAACGGTTTCGAATCTCGGAATACGACGATGTCATTTATCATATACTTCTAGCATAACGCATGCTCAATAATAAAGCTATGGTATTTGCATCGTTTTAGCCGTTTTCGTGTGGACGGGTGACTACGATTCGAATATGCTACGTGTGGTTGCGTATTTGTTTGAAAATGGAGGTAAAAATCTCCGTAATAAAAAATATCCGAATATTACTGCCTGACCAATCTTTGTACATCTATGCTTATTTCACGTTTTCTTGTTTCCTCTCTGTTTAGTTTTCTCCTTTACTTTAGAAAAAGAGTGCTTCCAATAATTGGATTTAATATACTGATTTTGTCCCACCTCGTTTTTTTCCTTCTTTGTCATTGTAACTAATATGGAACGAATGGAAATTTAAAAAAGAGTTAAAAAACTCATTATAATTCATAAAGAAAAAACAAAAGAAATTTTAAAAGTTTAATGAGTGACTTTACAGGGACACCCAATGATTGTTTTCTGTGAAATCTGTTCGGAGAAGCAAAAATTGCCCAGAATTTTTTAGATGACCTTTCCTTTCATGCACATTTTTCGAAGCTTATCTAATAAATTCCCTTCGATTTTATGTATTTCACTCCCCAGGTTAAGCCTTGTTTTAGAATAGGAGGGAAAGTTAAACCTAAAATTTTTGGAACCAAAAATGCGATGCACAGACAAATTCTCAATTTGTAAAACTCTAAATTGCAGCTAAAATGTTCGGAAAAATAATGCTGAAGCCCTTGTAATTTCGAAAAGAGTCAAGCTGCCCTAGGATGAACGAACAGATAAAAATTTTTAGCTCTACTTGAAATACATTTCCAGAGATCTAAAAGTACTCTGAATATCCTAAAAAGTGTTGTCAATGCATTTAGGACGAAACCGTTGTTGGGTGCCCCTGTCTATATATCTGATAAAGACATGGCTAAACTTTACGTCCAATTTTGTAGACCAAAATCGACCCCAAATCTAAATATCAGTGTAAGAATGAGTTGATCTATATCAGAGATTTTGAAGTCGTTCAAAAACTCGCAGTCTGTATTATCAGGTTTAAAACCAGATAATCGAAACTGCTCCTTTTTAAATAGTACATAAAAATTCTTAATAAACATGCCATATTTCTTGATGTTTTTACAGGTTGCTTTGAATCGTTTAAGAATGAACGATTTCAAACGACCAGGGAATTCACAATTACAGCATCCTCAGAACTTAGTAGTTATCGAGCTGATTATAGTCGCCTTTACGGTATTCGTGGTTGGTGTAGCTCTTCAGTATCCCTACCTCCGTACCTGCAGGCTGATTTCAATAAAATTGTAACAGTCACAGGCGTGGCCACTCAGGGAGATGCTCAAAGGAACAACCGGGTGACAAGCTATTTAATCCGCTATGGATATGATGGTAAAACATGGATTAGCTACGGAGCTGGACAGGTAAATTTGCAGCAGGTATTCATATATGTCTGGATTTGCTTAAAGGGACCTCCAGGAGTTTTTCCCCGACATTTTCATTTCGGGATCGTTTACTTTACTTTTTTTCTTTGTTATAACAATTTGAGTACACAAATCCTCTAACAAGCTGCAGTAGGCATAAAATCAGGCTCATCCTCGGTGTAAAAACCTTTGAAACTCACGAGTGACGTAAAACAATGAATACAAAGAGCCACTGAGGAGCCAACACAATCGAGCCAAGGAAAATAATAACTAGAAAACCAAAGAAAAACTTCACAGCTTTTTACACCAAGGTAAGCCCTAAAACCATGACTTTATAATGCTGTTTACATCTTTCTTCACTCCCCCCCCCTCCCCCCGGCCCTTCACGACCACCACTCGGCTGCGATCATTTCCCATAATTGTTATGTCCATGTGATGAAACAATCCTATTTGAAATCAGCGTACGCGATAGAAGTTGTTTTCTCTTCGCACATTACTTGTAACACTAAAAATGTGATCTACATGGTTCAATGTAACCGTTGTAATTTACAATATATATGTGAAACTAAGACACGTCTCAAGGAACACTTTCTCTCACTCTAATCATTCTCATACTGACATGCAGTTAATCCAGAGAGTCGCATTTGATAGATAACGCCATGACTCTTGAACCTCATGGCCTAAACCGCCGTGACGAATTATTGTAATCCATATCCTTAGTATTTTTATGTTGTACGTCATTTCTGCCTTTCCCTTTTATTGCGACATTCTCCATGCATCTATATAATATTGTGATTGCTACATAAGTTCAGTAACATCTGTAAACCTGAAGAAGGCTGGTATGGCCAGCCGAAATATTGTTTAAAAAAACAATACACGTTGTTTTAAATCAGCTTTGCAGTAGTGTCAGTAGTCTTTGGACTTCTCGTTCTTGATTAAGCCTTATGACGGAACAAGTCTCACGATTGGCAATCGTCCAATTGCCGCCGTCCAGTCTGTTACCATATTTTGTCTCATTTTGGCTACATTGGTGAAAAACTGACCTCGGGCCCGAGACAGAAAATTATCATATTGCGAACTTTGTTGTAAGCGGTGACGAGTCTCTGGCTTCAAAACTTAGGTTGTAGGAGTTGAACAATGCACCAATGTTTATTCCTACATTGTCCTATTACAACCTGTACTTTGACGCTCCTTAATGAACCTATTTGTACAGTAACTGTGCATGTGTGTGACTATCTAACGCACTAAATATTCGAAGCAAATACAGATTCATTCATATCTATAACTCTTTTACACTTTCGAGTAGACTTCAAGCGAGTAAAAACAAAATCACACAACCTTTTAACTAATGAACGTTTAAACCTTTTGTCGGACATAATGAGTAGACAGAACAAACAGAGAAGATTATTACTTTAAAGCTGAAGATTTACTTACTGCTTAATGTATCCCTGACAACTTTTCTTGTTTGTCCGTTAATTATCGGAACTTCAGTCGAGGAACGGGCCCCTGAACGGACATTTGCAACCCCAGTTAGGGTGACTCGTCCCCAGTCACGAGAAGCGTGTTCGAAGGGAGCGCGAGGGGTGACGGGAAGGAAAAGCAAAAAAATTCTTCCTTCCCATCACCTCTAGCGCCCCCCTTCAGTCGATCTGGGAATACACCACACAGATTGTGGTCTCCTGTAAATAAAATTATTTATATACCTCCACTTACTTTGTTCTTGATCTACCACTCAGCATTTGACTGGAAACAGCGACAGAAGTACCATTGTTGTCCACTGGTTTGCTCCCCCGTTTGCAGCGCAATATGTCAGAATATTTCCCAAAACATATACTGGTGCAATATGTATGAGAATGGACTTGTTTGGCTGTAAGGATTGTAAGTATAATTTTTTAGAGGGGATTCGTTAAAAAAATAAATTAATGGGATACATGTGCTGCCGTATACAGCCAATAATTAATAGTAATAATAATTACAAATTTATGACGCGCCTTTTCCATGCAAATATGATCAAAAGTGCGTTACAATGCCCTGAATGTTAAAAAAGAAAATAAAAGCTCAAACGTTCATAGCAATTTAAGGTAAAAAGTACATTAAGCCTAAATATTGGAATAATCAAACGAGCTTAATCTTGTCATGCAATCTTAGTATCGCACGCAGCCGTTTTTGTCTCGTCACACAACTCTCCTCCCCATCTTGCTTCTTCGGGTAACCAATGGGAAACAAGGAATGTGCCTCATCTTTCCCGCTAGCCACAAAATAAGTACTTTAGTGCTGTTTGGTATGATGCAGCACTTTCTAGCCTGCGCAAAGGAGATGGGATTGAGACATTTACTGGCAGGCTAACTGCTGTCGCAGAAAACGGCGGAATCTGCATTTAAGAGTATAGTGTGTACCGTAATGCAAACCTTTTTGCCTGTAAACAGTGTTTGTATAGGTTATCATACAACTTCGAGTTCAATTGTCAATTTATTTGCACGAGTGTGTTTTTCAAAAAAGTATCAAACGGGCAAAAATTCACCGGATCAAAATTCGTCCACAAAACATCCCCACAATGCAATTCGATCGACACAACACCTCAATCCAGTCTCACTCGCAACCTCAAAGTGGCCAATAAAGATTTGCGGCACCTGATTGGTTGTTAAACAATTCTATTGTTTTTTTGCCAATCACAGTGGTTCATTCTCTGAAAATTGAATTATATTCCCTCGTTTTTGCACTCTGTTTACTTATAGGCTGTTCCCAGTCCCCTACTTTCCGTAAGTTCATCGAGTTCGACCGCTTTACCTTACGGGCGGCCACCATATATCTTGGATTTGTATCAAATCTACTTTCTCGCCTCCCTCCCCCCGCATAATCCCCACACACGCTAAACCCCGGCTCGATCTTGAAACTGCATTACTGCTCTCAGCCAATCAAATTCAATAAACCTAATGGAGTGTAAAATTGAGATATTGTATTTGATAAGTTTGTCTTGTCGTCTTTACATTAAATATTTGCTTGTCTTTTTTAGACCAAGTTTCGTTGCCGTTAAACGTTAATCTTGATGATGTTGGTTTGATGGCCGACACTAGTGAATCTGTGACCCTGACCTGTGTGGCTAGTTACAGCCCCCGACAACCATCTGGGTATGGTTGGAGCAAAGATGGAGCGGGGCTCTCTGACACAACCTCCTCTCTTACCATACCATACAACAATGCCAGTAATATCTACAATACCTCTTGTACAAGAAAGCTCCCTTCAGCCAGAGGAGTCCAGTGTAATTCAACCTACCGATGCTCTACATCACTTTCTGGAATACAAGGCAGTTATCTGACCACTGCAAATGTTATAGTGTCCTTAAGTAAGCAACAATTTGTGCGTACCTTGGAACGCCTTTTTGCTTGTTATTGTGATTGTGAAAATTAATTTAATATATGAGATCACGCAGTTTTCAATAACTAACATAATTTAAGTCCTTTATAAGGACACGAAAATATTGCATTCCAGCCATACATGACTGTAAACGGTATTATATGAACAAGGAAGTACTTTCTAAAAAATACCTCAACCTTTAACGTATTCTAAGTGGGTAACGTATTTTTAACGCGTTTGTTTATTCGTTGATTTTGTCACTTGTTCAACGGTTTATTAAAAATTAAGTGCTGGTTATTAGATAAACTTATAAATAAGGCTCATTTTGAGGCACATTTTTGTTGTTTTCAGAGAAACCAGGCCAGCCAGTTGTTCAAGTTAATCCAAGTGACGTTAAAGCAAGATCAGCATTAGTCACATGGCCGTATAATCCTGGAGCCGATGAAATGCCTGTAACTGCCTACAATCTTGAGTATCGAAATAGTACTTCTACACTTGATATACATTTGGGACTTGTATTAAGTAAACGGATTATCAACCTCAAGCCATACACAGCCTACAGTGTTAGGGTGTTAGCCAACAGTGTCTTAGGAAAGAGTCTTTGGAGTAATTTCACGAATTTCACAACAAAAACTGCCAGTAAGTGATGATGCAAATTAGATGCAGTGCTAAGAATGATAATTTATATAATACGTTCTTGTTCCAAAACACTGACCACCGCATCGTTTTAGCGACTCCACTCAATCGGGTAATGAAATATTAACTACTGGAGTTATCATCTTATATCTTTCCATTAAAATCTGAAAACCTGTGACACAGAAAGGAGTGTATGCAAACTAATTTGGCGTTTTTCCTTGCAGCATAGGCGTCCGGTTATAGGATAGACTGAACTATTCAGATTGAGTATCAATCGATCTAAACTTAAATTGTACTTTTCCTTTTTAGGGCCTGAAGTCGATGTCCAGATCGTGAATGTGACAAGCCATAATTCGCAAACAATTCTTGTGAAATGGCAGGTAAACATCAGATTTATTTTAACAAAAACTCCTTCGAGTCCACAAGTACTTCGTTTCTCAGGGGGGTTGCCTATTATTTCCATGCTTCGACCAAAGACTATTACCCTGTCGCTATTGAGGTGCGCTGATCTTTCCCTCGCCCATTCCCTCTCCCAGCCCCCACCCCTGCCCCCGCCTCAATCCTCTGTTACCCCGAAACTCAGAACTCGTAAAATTAATGGTGACTGTGTAGGAGCCTGGTTTCCTCAGACAGAAAAACCTGTGAAACCAATACCATCTTTTTTTTCATTTAATATGTTCACGACTTTGTGTAAACAAGGGAAAAAAATTTTAGGCTTGAAATTGTCTGCATCAATCCCGCAAATTTATCATTTTTAGTTGATTTTACTGTTAAAAGGTTTGAAAATAAACATAGGTATTGGGGAGGAGACTGGATATTAAAGCCGGTGAACATCAGTTTTGGGCTGCAGTTTATGAAGTGAGGTCCATTACATTGCACAATCCATTGTTTTTTGTTGATGAATTGTGACTGAGTGAATTAATGCGGTTTGATAGAAATGAAATCGAACGTTATGCACCGTCAAGCCCCCAAAAAGCTAACAAAAGCATATTAAAAAAACTTTGACAGGCTTCATATACCCCACTTAATTAACTATGGTATAAAGTATATAAAGTATGTTTGCAATAACTGTGGATTCACAAGTATGTCAAAAAGAACGAAGGATGGCTAATAAAAAAAAAAACAATAACAGCAACATATTACACGGAGAAGGGTGTTCTTTTTAGATATTTACCGTAACCTGCGGCGGTCCCGCGGTCTCCTAATTCTGGTCTCGCAGTTATGACAGTAGTGACTTGCAAACAAATGTCAGAAGATAACCATGGGTATGTCCTTATGAGCATGCAAGGCAGTTAAATGGGAGGAGAGGTTACTTAAGGATGTATTACTTGAACACTAATTTAGTCATGTTCATGTCCAAGACACCAAGCTCCACCAATTTAAACGGACCCTTTAGAGGGTACAGCATTGAATACAAGGAAGAAGGGAAAACTTCATGGACAACAGTCAATGTCAGTGACTCATCAACCGATAAGACTTTACAGAGCCTGAAGAAATGGACAGTATATTTCATTAGAATCGCAGTCAGTAATGGCGACTTTCTTGGTCCGCCGGGTCCTGAAAAGCAAGTTCGGACGCTAGAAGATGGTTTGTATACTCCTTGACTTAAGCTTGTTTTCTACACGTTTCTGTTTCTTTTTGCCCCTTGATCACTTCCAAAACAAAAATAACAAACAAAAAAATCTAACGAAAGGGGTGCAATTGACTTTCACCTCTGACTCTCTTCTTATATTTAGCTCCCAGCAAACCGCAGAAGCTAGTCATCAGCTTCCAAGAGCCAAGTGAAATTACAATGCCTAGAATGACGGTCCAGTGGCAACGACCTGCTGAACAAAATGGTATTATAAGGAAATATCGATTGGTTTTGAACTATACCATTGATGGAAGACAAACTACCATTACAAGTGAAACAAATAATCAGACCTTTAGCCACAGTTTAGATGTTTTCGGTGGAATTCAGTACAGTGTTGAAATCTGGGCAGAAACTGTTAAACCCGGGCCAAGGCTAACTGGAGCTAAACAAGTACCAGAATACAGTGAGTATTTGCTTTTCAGTTTCCTGCCCTCAGTGCTGTTGTATCAGCGGCCCTTTGAATAGATGATTTGTGTAAACGGAATTCGTATACAGCTCTGAGCTGCGAGTCCTAGAAATAAAAGAAAGATACTTCTCTTACTTAAAATGCCCTATAACGCCTACAAAGAGAGAGGAAAAAAGTGGAAGATTCCCAAGTCCATATTTTGAATTACTTCTGCCAATTAGCATCGTGGTCAGGGAAATTTATGGTGTGTATTAAATAATTATATGGTTAAATTTCTCACCCTATAATTCAATAAATAGTGCCATTTTACAATTTTTCGGTTATCACAAGTTTGCATTCTCATCAGTTGCTTTTTTTAAAATTCTTTTTGCAGAACCAAGCGCGTCGCCTCAAAACATAACCTCTAAAAAAATAAACAAAACAACTTACAGAATAAGTTGGAATCCTCTTTCCAGAGACAAAAGCAATGGTAGAGTGATCGCTTATGAAGTGAATCAGACGAGGCTTTCTACTTCACGTAATGCAAGACCCGTATGCACTCCGTCAGTTCTACAAAACGCAACAGATGCATTTATTGTTTTAACTGGTCTTTCATCTTGTTCCGTTTACAAAGTTGAAGTACGTGCCTACACTTCTGCTGGCCCAGGAGTCTTTGGTAGACTTACTCGTAACATCGCGTATTCAGGTATGTCGATATAGTCAGATCTGTTTAATACGAACACAAAATCGGGACAGAGCCAAGCGTGCGCGTTATAGAGATTGCCCCTTTATAGTCGGGCAGATAGAGATAGGTAAAGTTTTGCATCGTTGAGAAGAACTGTCTAAAAAAGAGAGGCGTTAGGATTACGTATCTCCAAGGGAAATTGAATGGCTTCTACGACAGTTAGAACTACCTTTAAGCTATCGAAGAAAACTTTCCGTTCCAAAGAAAGCACATTACGCAGTTTTGAGTGATGTTTCGATAATGTTCTTTGCCGGAAGGGCGATGTATTTGACTCGTTCTCATATACTGCTGTAAGTGTATCCATCCCTTACAATCATTGCAAATGATCACTTCCGATTGTTGTAGTTCCTGGTGAACCAACTGACGTGAAGACGGAAAATCCTGGTAAACGGAGGATAACCTTGCGGTGGGGTAAACCGAAACTACACGGCGATGATGTAAGACGTTACAAGGTAACCTTCGACTTTTTTTATAAAGAAAATTTAGATTTTGTTTATAATGGAAGTGCACTTAGCTTATCCAGCTGGTTTACAAGCACTTAAGTCAAATAATTTGAAACAATAATCTTAATAGAACATAACAGGATTAAAAACCACAACTGGCAGGAAGCAATCGTTTGGCTCTTTAGGCGCGAGAGACGTCCCTCGCTCTCGCGTGTCCTCTCGCGTATTACTCGCGCGTGACTTCTAAATATATCCGCTAAAAGAAGGGTATGCTCGTATGCTATTGCATACGTTTATGGGCTAAGGGTGGATTTCCACTGAATTTTTACGTGCATAGATGCGTAAAATTTGCGTTAGCAAATAAAAGAGGGGCAATGTATGAGAGATCGCGGGTAAAAGTTGAACCCCGCTCAACTTCACGTTTAATCAAAACACCTAAAAATGGCCTTTTACCAACTTTTTCACCTGATTTGACATGAAATAGACAGATTTGGTTGTTTTATCCTGAAAAATGGATTTTTTTCAAAAAGCTTGGTACTTTGCTTAACCCATTCGCTCCTGGGGATTTTGCCGAAAAAGACGTTTTGAAGATACTCGAGTGGTTTTCTGGCTACTGTCCTGCTATAAAGAGCTAAAACTTACCACAAACCGCTTTACAGGTCGTACACTTCACGGCCTTCTGATCCAGATGCAAAATATCAGCTTGCGAAGTTCGGCCATGCGCAGAAAGCAAAATTTTGGGGTTTAAAAGTGACACAGCAGTCTTGACTTTTACTTTTCGCTTTCTCTCCTCCCCTCTTTTTTCGCTTTTCTTGACTCATTTTTTTTTTCTCTTGCTGGGCATTTAGTAGGCTTCATTTTGGTGGGAATAGTTTTTAGGAAAGCTTTTAGGATCTTAGGATTAGGTGAAAGGAAAGGTAGGTGAGCAATGAAACAAGATTTTCATGTAGATTTTCAGGTCAATGTTACATGGTTTTTTGCCTCTTTCTCCGGTGTCCTTGACTGAATCGTGCTCATTCTGGTATTGTTTGAAAGATCTCTTCACTCTGCACAACTTAGCGGACAAAGTTGTCCTTGACCGTTAAAACTGATGACGTCACAAAGGGTAGAAAGGACGTGGATCCGCACGGGCGGTTAAGGGCGGTTCAGGGGCGAATGGGTTAAGCTTAACACGTGTAGGTGTTCCGTACACACGAAGCCAGTTTAACAATACGCTTAGTGGTTCAAAGTTCCGTGTGAACAGAGCGAAAATATTGAGCGGTTCCGTGTGAACAAAGTGACCGGTCAAATTTTTCAACCGGTCGAAAATTCGTCCGTTGCCATGTCAACGTAACCTTATAGACAACCATATAGTTACATAACAGTTATTTATGCATGCCGCAGATAATCTATAAAGGCACAAAGGATTATTATCCAGAATTTAAACCGCATACTGGAATTCAAGAAACAGACTCTCCGACGTTAACAATGAACATCACCGATCTTTACCCTGGGACAGAGTATACATTTGTTGTGAGGGCTGAAAATCATTGTGTTTATGGAGGCAACAGTTCTATGGCGCAGGGAAGCACAAAAGTCGACGGTAAGTTATTTACTGTTTGTTTTTGCGTCTGTTTTGTTCTGTGTCCTCTTATGGTTGATTCTTTACATCTCCCTTTATTTCCTTTATAATATTAATATCAGTGGTATAGGTTGGTTGGTTTTAGGAATATCGTCAAGGAATCTTGCTTATCAATTACTCAAACCGTGATCCTGTTAAAAAAACCAACCGTTAAATTTGGCCTCGGAGCAGGGACGGTTACAAAGTACAAGCAATCAGCTCAAGAGACTAAAATCATTACCCGGTGAACGACAGCCAAAAATTATTCTCAGAATCTTTCCAGATGGAATGGAGCGAATAACTTGAGTTTGCACTCGATCGAATTTCCAGTTTCCGCGCGTGTAAACGCTTCTCCAGTTATTTTTTGTTTACCTAACAGCTCCTGTGGCGCCTGTTTACCACGAAGTCCAAGTAATCATAACATACAAAACGCCTGTGAATGTCACGGTGTGGCCTGCAAAACAAACCAATGGCCCCATTAGGTATGAGCAGTCATCTTATTCAACAATGAATGAATGAGGCTGAGTATCTTATGAAGAATTATGGAGATCGAGGAGGGTGTTATCGGCCGAGGCGAATAACACCCTCCGAGATCTCCATAATTCTTCATTTCATAAGACAGCCGACTTCAATAATTGTCTTATTATTCATTCAAAATAATTCCCAGTTTAAAAACAAAGCTAAAACATGCTTACCTCAATCGATATTAAGTTCATCTTCGACAGTGCATGTTTAGGGTTGTTCATCTCAGCAAATATTCTCCAAATAGCAGATGTCGCCCTTCGAGTTGTGTTCTTGCTGTTCTTGCCGTGTTTTTTGCTATAATTTCGCCTAGTTCTTACTCTTGAAACGAGTAAAATACCCGCCATTTTTTGTTTTCACAACCAAAACAACTCAACCTCGACCCCAGGTCTTCTCGGTTAACGGTGCCTTAACCTGCAAGAACGCTGCATTTTTGACGTCATTTCCTCGTTAAACGCAAAATTCTTCCAAATTTGGTCATCAGTGACTGGTTATGGTGAATTATGCGTGTGCTTTTAGCCAATCAGAATCGGGGAAATATTTTGAATGAATAATTATAATAACCCCTATTATCACAACCCCGTTCCCAGGTTTTCTCTCCTACCCGTCGGTCTATCTCTCTCTTGCTAAGAAGGGACGGGAAGGAAGGGACCCTGGGAAAGAGGCTGCTATGTGCTATTTATTAATACTAAGGATTTTACAAAAAAAACTATCCCTTTGTGGTTTTTATTGCAATAAATACTACACGCACTGTGGTTAATAGTTTAAAACCAATGATCTAACTGGGTACAAAGACATGGCTGACGAAACTGGAAAGGTTTTCTTTGCTTCGTCTTTTCTTTTAAACTAAAATGTCTTTAAAATGTTAAGTTCAGTGACGAATTTATTGCACTTCAAGACTTGCAAAACCAATGTCTTACTGAATCATGTCATCAAGTTATCACCGGATCGTTATGTATGATAGTGTTAGAAACAAGAGAAGGGAAGTCATGGATAAATGGTTTTGACCTCCCTCCCCCTCCCCAATGAAGATGTTCATAGCTGGGGGTTCATTTTAACTTTGATTGTGGACAGACTTAGAGTATTTGTAAGGATAATTTTATGAGCAGTTACAAGCAAAAGCTTTCTAACATGTGTCTTTCTATTTTGCTTTATTTTTTTCTGATACTGACAGTGATTATCAAGTTTTGGTGCATCAAGTGAATGACTGGACTGATGAGGTCTCTGAGTGGAACACACTTGGAACAGATGTGTATATTGCTGCTCAAATTCCCGCTAATTCTACGAATCCATCAATTGTTTTTGTTGTGGGAGATGGTAAAACCTATGATGGTTATGAAAACAAGCAGCTGTCAAATGGTCAAAAGTACAAGATATATTCCAGAGGATTGGCTCGCCGCGTAACCAAGGTAACTGCCTAATCAAAAGAGTGACTGATTTAAAGTACTTCAAGGGCAACAAAGAACGTGCAACTTGTTTTGCAACACTTCTGTAAGACGAGTTGCATGGCGATGTTGCGCGTTTTACCACCATCGTTCGAACGTGTCTTAGGACAAAATCGGTTCCAAGGTTTTTTTATTGGGTGGTAAAACGCGCAACATCGCTATTCAACTCGTTTTACAGCAATGTTGAATGTTTTTTGTTGCCCGTTTTACTGAACTTTTAAGTATGTGTGATGAAAAGCTATCAAGGGTCTTAACCTTCATTACGCAAACTTCACTAAAGTGTACACATTTCATTTTGTAAATCCCAGAAAAACAAATGCTTCTGTGCAAAATTCACTTGCCCGGGAGAATTCGTTTGAGTCGTCGCAGTTGATATCGTTTTTCCAACATCAACTGCTTTATTAACGATTTATTAAATTTAAACTCACAAAAATAAGGTTATAGAGTACTAAAGTGTGACGTCATAAAAATCAAATTTGTGAATTATGGGATTTGCCAGCATATTCTGAAAGAGCAACATCCAAGAGGCCTACTGCCAAAAACTAGCATTGTGGGGCAAATTGCCTCTGAGATATTAGCCCAGTTATGCTCTGATGACTCCATACAAATCCTTCTAATTTTGACTTGGGTCTAAACGTTTAGACCCAATTCAAAATTAGAAGGATTTGTATGGAGTCATCAGAGCATAAATGGGCTAATATCTCAGAGGCAATTTGCTCCCAAATGCTACTTTTTGGCAAGTAGGTGTCTTTGACGTTGTTCTTTCAGAATATCTTGACAAATCCCATAATTTCACAAATTTAATTTTCATGACGTCATCACTTTAGAACTCTATTGCGCGCGACAAGAGGAGCCCGCAATCCTGACCTGCAGGTTGTTATTACGCATGCGTGGCATGTATGCAGTCAGCACTGCACAGAATCTATCCTCTTTTTCAGAAACGTTCTGTGAATCAAAACTATCTGTTTGGTAAAGCAAGTCTAATTGCCAAAGTTCAAATAGACAAAGGTGAGATCGTTTTAATTTGTGTTGAGATAGCCTTTCTGTAAAATGTTACTTTCATTTATCCGACTGAATCACAGGGCGCAGAGGAACTATTTGTGATGGCAAATAGAGCGAAAATTTTACTGCCGAACGAACGAGTCGCGTTTGTTTAATGTAGAATATAATATTATGAATTTGACCTTCCAAATAGTCATGCGATCGTGTTACTAACCTAGTAAAATATTATCTAATGCTCGGTAGAAACGAACGTCTCCCGAAGGGAGAAGAATTCGGAAAGGCACGAAGGCACGAAGTGCTGAGAAGAAAGAGAGACAAGCCTGTCTCTTTATTACATGTTAGTCGCTGTTATTCGTCCACAGTCATTACCTTCAGCGGTTTCACCGAGCATAAGATAATATTTTACCAGGTTAGTAACACGATCGCATGACTATTTGGAAAGTCAAGTTCATCATAGATTCTACAGTAAACAAAGGCGACTCGTTCGTTCGGCAGTAAAATTTCCCTTTATTTGCCATCACAAATAGCTCCTCTGCCCTGTGACTGAATTAGAAACATGAAAGTTTAAACATGTTCTATTTTCCTTTATCTCATTTCATTTCATTTCTGTTACATACAATTTAAAGGCACTAGTCTTCGATAACTGTAGGTAACTGTACGACAATACAGAAAAGTACCGTAAAATTCCGAAAATAAGCTCCTCCATGTATAAGCCCCCCCAAATATAAGCCCCCCAAATCGGTAACGCAAAAAAACCTGCGTTAAATCGCACCTCCAAATATAAGCCCCCCAGGGGCTTGTACTTGGAAATTGCCCTCAAATACAAAGTAAAACAAAGCAAAAACGGTAACTTTTCTTCCCGCTATAAGGCTAGCCCAATCGATTTTGAAACCCAAATTTCCCTCCATGGATAAGCCCCTCCGAATATAAGCCCCTCATAAAGGGCCTTTGAAAAATATAAGCCCCGGGGCTTATTTTCGGAATTTTACGGTAACTGAGTTCCATAAGGGTGCGATCACAAAATGATGTAATGAAAAAGATTGAAGAAACACTGAAACATACGAACACCGTACTAAGACAATGGCTGACCAAAACTAGTAGTTCCTACAGCCAGTAACAGCACAAAAGCCCTGTTAATTCAATCACCCACCGGCATGGACCACGGAAATCTGTACGTAATAAGGAGGTTTCCTATGGTGTGACCGGCCATATAAGTGAAACCTCTTCAGCAGGTACTTTTAGATGGAACTATTGACTTTTCATTATTGCTGAGAGGACCATACATGTAGTTGACAGACAAATAGAATGAGGAACTATAATTGGCTTATTGACTTCAGACTAACCGATAGATAGAGAAAACTCTACTATGCACAGGCTGAATGATTCAGTGAGAGATTGTTGAACCTGAAACTCACTATCTGACCAACGACTCACGTTCAGCTACCGACAGAATAGAGCCCGCGAAAAATTCTGAATCCCGTTTGCGGGCAAGCGGCAAAGGTGAATTTGAATTTGTGCCACTTCACCAAGTTTTCGCCTTACCTGTTTTCAACTGTTTTTTGCTTCTACAACAAATAAGTAGTTTCACGTTATTTTCATCCAAAGAATTGGTTTAGACTATTTTTATCTGCTCATTTTCTACTTTGAGAAATTCTCCACTTGCGTCTGCCGTTTTCCGTTTATCGTAAAGGTACCTCTTAATCTTTGTAATGCCTGATAGATCAACCGTGTGCGTGATTCAACTACCAGAAAGAGTCAGAATGACGGATCAGCTAAACTTACCATGTACAGACTGACTGACTGACTGACTGACCGACTGACTGACTGACCGACTGATTGACTGTCCGACTGATTGACTGACTGACTGACTGACTGACTGACTGACTGAGTGGTTGGAATGTTCTTTCACTAATTTTCATGTTCAATCCTCTAGTTTACAAATGCGATGATGCAGACCGACAGGGAGGGGACACCGGCTCGCAATCCGGCGACAAACCTTCAAACACAGGTTTGTTAGTTGATTTTTTATAGCTTCCCAATATTAATTGTAATCGAACTAAAAGACGGTTTGTTTTAGGAGCTGAATTTTTATCTGCTCATTTTCTATTTTGAGAAATTCTCAACTTTCGTATGCCATTTTCCGTTTACCGTAAAGGTACCTCTTAATCTTTGTAATGACTGATAGATCAACCGTGTGCGTGATTCACCTACCAGAAAGAGTCAGAATGACGGATCAGCTAAACTTACCATCTTCAGACTGACTGATTGACCGACTGACTGACTGACCGACTGATTGACTGTCCGACTGATTGACTGACTGACTGACTGACTGACCGACTGACTGACTGACCGACTGATTGACTGTCCGACTGATTGACTGACCGACTGACTGACTGACCGACTGATTGACTAACTGTGACTGACTGACCGACCGATTGACTGACTGACTGACTGACTGACTGGTTGGAATGTTCTTTCATTCATTTTCATGCTCAAACCTTTAGTTTGCAAATGCGATGATGCAGACAGACAGGGAGGAGACACCGGCTCGCAATCCGGAGACAAACCTTCAAACACAGGTTTGTTAGTTGATTATTTATTCTTTCCCAATATTAATTGTAATCGAACTAAAAGACGGTTTGTTTTAGGAGCTGAATTTTTATCTGCTCATTTTCTATTTTGAGAAATTCTCAACTTTCGTATGCCGTTTTCCGTTTACCGTAAAGGTACCTCTTAATCTTTGTAATGCCTAATAGATCAACCGTGTGCGTGATTCACCTACCAGAAAGAGTCAGAATGAGGGATCGGCTAAACTTACCATCTTCAGACTGACTGACTGACCGACTGACTGACTGACCGACTGATGACCGTCCGACTGATTGACTGATTGACTGACTGACTGACTGGTGTGAATGTTCTTTCATTCATTTTCATGCTCAAACCTTTAGTTTACAAATGCGATGATGCAGACAGACAGGGAGGGGACACCGGCTCGCAATCCGGCGACAAACCTTCAAACACAGGTTTGTTAGTTGATTTTTTATAGCTTCCCAATATTAATTGTAATCGAACTTAAAGACGGTTTGTTTTAGGAGCTGAATTTTGAAATATTTATGCGTTAAAAGCAACAACCAAGTTCCCAAAATCCTCTCCCTCCGTCCCTTTGAGGGAAGAAGAGAGATGACGTAAGGATGGGAACGACGTTGTATTTAGAAATCGCCTATTGAGTCACTAACTTTAACATTGCAGCACCTGTAATATCATCCGTCGTCTTAGGGATTGCATTGGTCATTTCTCTTGGAGTGCACCTTTATCGATGGCGTGCTCGGAGAATTTCCAAATATGGCAAAAAGTATTCAGTCGAGGAATTACAAGTGATAGCTTACCAAAATGAAGGAGGTTTGTAGCGTTTGTGTAAAATAATGAGTGGCATTTTCAGTTTAAACTGAGTTTACAATTACGTTATCGAGCACGGGTACTGGGTAATAAGTAATATGTATAACCAGGCCACAAGTGAAATATCTAAAATATTAAAATGAGAATAATTATGATATAAATTTACTCACCGCAAATCTCGTTATAGCCATGTTCATGCAAAAGCTAGGGACTTTCGCATCTACAGAGACGACGCTGTTTAGGAAAACATCTTCATCAAATAGGAAGAAGATGAAGGAAAAAAAAGAATTACACTTACCCCTAAGTAACTTGTGCGGGAAAAATATTCACAGGGATAAAAATTTATACTCGAATAAATGAATAAAAAAAGATAATAAGAAACCTCTTCTCTTATGTTTGATGTCTGTGGGCTTGTTTTGTAATGACGACAGAACTCCACCTTTCCACCCCCAAGAAAAGAAAAATAAAACAAAACAAAACAGACTTACATTAATTTGTTAAGATATCCATTCTTCCTTTTTCTCCTCGATTTTGACAAGATTCCAACCATTTTCAATCTTAGGCGATGCAGAAGTCCCGTCTCCTAAAGTGGAATCGTTTCATATGGAGCTGCAGCCCACTCAAATCCAGCAAACGACAAAAGATTCAGAATATGAATCTCTAATATAGAACCCAGATAGAGATCATGATGATGCCTAAAACAAGACAAGATTATGTTAATGCCGCCTTCGATCGGCTTCCTAAACCGCGGGAAAACGAAGTATATCAAAATATGTAAAGGGACGGAAATAAAATATGTGAAAATGACAAATACCTTGACAACCTTGTATGCGGCAAACATACAGCAGAACCACGGTCTGTTCAAATTCTCCCCGGAGCATATACACAAGCGTGCTTGTTTCGACTAAACTTCCGGTAACTCCAGTGGACTCCAATGAACTCCAACAGACGAGTTTTCAACCCTCCGTAAGGGTTAATTGTACTTCCTGTTTACTTTCACGACTAGACTTCAAGTTACTCTAGTGGAATCCAGTTTTGGACCACTGGAATATAGTTGAGTGTATTGGACTGCCCCGATCGGGAACGTAACTCGTTTAATCCCCTCCTCAAGGGGTACATCCAAGGCATAAATGATAACCGGGAAAAATGAAGTATCGACTGAATCTGTATATAAATTTTAGTGTCTGCGCTGTTGTAATCAATAGAGCGGAAGAACGGGATCGAGGTTTCATAAAAATAAGGCAACAGAACTGACCTTTTAAAAAATGTTAGAGGTAAAATATTGGTAATTATAAAATAAAAGAGTTGAAACGTCAGATTTTCAGTTAACTTAGTTTGAAGAGCGAAACCGGATCCTTTTTCGTTTGTTTGTTTGTTTGTTTGGGTCATTGGTTTTACAAGAAAAATAGCCTCGACTTACTCAAATGAAACATTTTATTACATGCATATAGAAGGTCTAGTTGCCGTTGCGTTCGCTTTTTTGGTTTTGTTGTTGGAATTTTATAGCAGATTACAAGCACACAAACTTGTGAGCATAACGAACAACAGTTGTAATTAAATAAACTCAGTTTTATCAGTGTTATCCTTTGTTTCTAACTGAGACTTGCGGAGCCTTTGTTTGTTTCCGGCCGTCAGTGTGGATAAACTCCCACAGTTGTTTTGCACTCGCGGTGTTCCCCAAGGTACTCGCTAGTTTCTCCTCTGACAACTGACACAACTCTTGAATGTTTGTCATGTTTTTCATAATAAATCTGAAAAGAAGGTAGAAGTTAACGAACGGTCAGTTCTCTCTAGCGACACAACGATGATGTCTATAGCTACCAGAATGGAAGGAATGGAGAGCGTGCGAAACGAGAGGCAAGCATTATCATTAATTTCGCTCGTAACCACGTGACCCGAAATGCCGCGGCCGCGCTGGATAATGAAGCGTAGGCACAAAGCAAAGCAGTAACGTAGAATCCGTTTGACGTGACGATAAAGAATAACGCTACAAAAGAAATTGTCATGTTATGAGTCTGTACCTGTAGTTCTTGAAGTTGACTCCAGGAAGTTTCAGAATAAAGTCCTTGACAGTAGAGGAGAAAATGACATGCGGGTAAGTGGTGATAGCTTTTCTGACGCCACTTGTTTAAAAGGTAGATACAATGCTATCCACCAATTGAATCTCTATCCAATGGATATCGCAGTTGCTTCCCTAATACTTGTCCTCTGGATCGCGCAATGCTACTTAAAGTAACAGACAAACGCTTAACCAACTTGCAATCAAACCATGTAGGGATTTTAAACAAACATCGTGATCATTATACGTTTCTGGGAAACTGCCCTCCTACCCCTCCCCTAAGCTAACATTTTGCCTTAAGTGAGAAGTAAGTGCTAACGTTGACTTAGGGGAAGGGTAGGTGGGGATCATTCGAACGCGAGCAATCACCAACCACCAAAAGATTGAAAAGACAATGAATAAAACCCACACCGACAATGGTTTCCACAACACCAAGAAGCACCCAATACTCCCTCTCCCACGCTCCCCCAAAGAATTTTTCGTAAGTATCCTGGATGTAACACACGTTCTAAGAGAAATTTAAGACGTTACTGTACCTGTGGCCCCATGTTGTATGTGAAGTCTGATGCAGCTGAAGTAGCTGATCCTATATCGACTGGCTGTACTAGCATCAGGATCAGGATAATTTGACTGTGAATCAATAAAAAAATATCGTGAATATAGCTGCCGTAAGGCGACTTCTTTTGCCGATCAGTGCTAACAATAGACGCACAACTTTATTCCGGTTTGAGTCCTCGAGGGTTACAGCAATAACTAAGATGGTAGACTATTGACCCCAAAGACTCGACTGACATTATTTAGGTCTGATGTACGGTAATTAGTCGTATTTGATGTGTTGTGTTGTGTTGTGGTTTAAACTGAAGTACAAGGTGAATATAAAACTTCAAGGAAATACTGCGAGCGCAAAAGAAATACAGGAACGCACTTACATTCTTTTGGCGCAAAACTTCCGACCGCAAAAGAGATACTCCTGACAGGAAACTACTACTTAGTGCTCTTGAAGCAACGTTGAAATAAAAGCTGAACTGAAAATGCTCGAAGGCGATTTAAGTTAAAAACAAAAAATGCAAATAAGGACTAGGCGCACGTGGGATTCCTAGGGGAGTATTTTACAGCTACATTGTTCTTTAGGGCGTTAGATACAATAGTGAATATGTCTGTTTTTAACAGTCCTTTAATCTGAGAAAACAGCTGACACCTCACAGCGTCATCACTGGTTTCCCCGCGAGATGACTTCTGACGAACAACTGAAAAATTTGCATACTGATGACGTGTCACCACCCAGATCTGGGTAGTGTTTCTAATTGGCCGAAAAAAAATTTCCCTCACGATACGACCAGTCGGAAGCAATAGCCAGCTCTGGGGTAGTGACACGTCATCAGTATGGAATCGCTGCGCTCGTTGCTCAGACGTCATTTCGTTGGAAAACCAAAGGTAGCTTTGCCAAATGTCAGCTGTATTCTCAGGCTAACAGTCTTTCGGTGGCGAGACTTTACTGTTATTAAACTGCTGTTCACTGGAAAATCAATGCCCAATGAAATAAAGGCGCACTCACCTTTATTTCATCGAACAACTCAGCGGTTGCGTATGGACTATGACACCATGAGATTCTTAACTGGCAATTGAAGAGAAACAGCGTGTAGTTATGATTGCAACCGGCAATGACGCCTGCTCCAGAACTGTAAATGCTATATAAAGCTGGATAGCGTAATTTCAAAGAAAAAAAGGACCAGATTAGGGATTTTGGCCTAGTAAATAACATTTTCGCAGACGTTAGGGGCCAGGAGTGAACAAGGATGGTGCAGTGGTGAAGCACTCGCCTGCCACCAATGAGGTGAGGGTCCCAATGCTGGCGTGGACGCCATAAATGGGTTGAATTTGTTGTTGGCCCTTTTTTATGGCTCGGAGAGGTTTTTCTCCGGGTACTCCGGTTTTCCCCTCTCCTCAAAAACCAGCATTTCCAAATTCCAATTCCACCAGGTACAGGAAGACGAAGAACAACCTAGTGTACATGCGACCTCTAAATCGTTTTTGATTGATTGATTTAATATACAGATAGGTACCCAACATTGTTTTACCTTGAGCATATTCAATTTCCTGGTACAAACAGTCTAGAAGATCAAGATAAAAGACAATTTTGGAAACTTGAAGGGCGCCGTAAAAGAACTAATGAATGATGCGTGAAAATTAGGAAGTTTTTGGAATATGATGAACTTATGTCGTCCTCAGGCATCTGCCTCGGCCCTCTCGTTACCAACCTTCAAACCAAACTCTTCAAAGCACCGCCCAAAAACAATTATACACATGATAGGTTGTGGCGTTAATTTTAAAATGTGTAAAATGCCGAATTGAGTACCGTGCCAAAAAGAGCACAACGCATAAATTATAACAAATTATGAAATTCCTGAATCGACGCGATGACAACTTAATGACCAGCCCATGACCTCGCAATCCAATTGAATTAGTCTCTAATGGGTTTAAAGCTATTTAATTGGCATTACTTATGCTCTCCACAGTGCACGTGAATAACAACTACGTTTGGTGTCCACTTAGGATAAACAGGATTAACTGTCGAAGATGAAAGATTGCTCATTAAAATGAACATCGATGTTAGCTTTAAGACACGGCTTAGGGTCTTAATGTAAGATAACCCTTGGTTCAAAACAACAGACGTGACGTCTCACCCTTCACAAATATGCGAAGATCGCGACCTTAAACGTCGCTATGCCCCGTAAATCGAGCATGCGGCTTGTAATGAATAATCGGCTTGATTCGAATCATTCATCGGGGGCAAATCTTAAAAAGGCAGCGCGCAAATTGTACTTTGTATTGCGGTTTTTTTGCTTAAGGTATGGATGACAAAGAAAACATCTTATTCTTCTTCGTGGCAATTTGTCTTCTGGGGCAACGAAT
>OZ037788.1:2046306-2063806 GCA_964035525.1 Porites cylindrica | reverse complement strand
TTTAAAATTTGCTTACGTCATCGATCAGTTACGTCATCCCTTAGTGGTGCACCCCCTCCTAAGAAAAATCCTGGATCCGCCCCTGAAATTGGCGTAGTCTCTCCTCACTCCTTGCCACTAAAGACATTTCGCAGGAAAGAGGTCTGCAATTTTGCCCCAAAGATTTTATACTGATCATCATATGTAGATTTGTCTGGAATCTAGTCAACGAACTGGGATTGGTCAAAGTTGTCATTCTGTTCTTTTAGTTATTGTTTACGAATGTTAGAAAAATACGAAAGGTCACAAAGATGTACAGTACAGTAAATGCCATGAATCAACTAAAAAAGTCATTATTCATGGAATATAATCTTCTTTACAAGAGGAATTTGAGCTTTGCTGCTGCAAATAGACCAAGAGAGACTTTAAGACAAACAATTTTCTAGCTAGAACCCCATGACTACAAGATTAATTTTGTAAACATTGATTCATGTCATCGATGCGGAATTTTGGGGGCCATTTTGCAGATGTCTTTCCTGTGAAAGGTCTTCAGTGGCGAGGAATGAAGAGAGATGGCTAGATGTATTTGCAAGCTACTTTGTGACCAACCTGTCAAAATTAAGAGGTTGAGAATTTGAACAGTTACCGATCAATACTTGCCAAGATCACTTTTTTATACTGCACTGCAGACACACTACATATACAACTGTACATGTACTTTGAACATTTTAACAAGTTGATTCTGGAAGGTCTTCAATCCTTGATTTTCCTCTTTTTAAGGCTGTGGTCTAATGAAAATTCTAAGGTTCCCAATGCTCTTTACCTGTGAAACACAGGCTACCCAGCATATGATTTCCATGCAAAAGCTGAAGTTCTCTAGTCTCCCAAGAGCAGAATTAAGGACCCTGAAGTGGTGCAACCCTGCTGCGTTTAGCTGTAATTGTTATTACTTGTTTGGTTTTTAGTTCAGAGTAATATTGCCTTTTTCAAGCCCACCTCTCAGTCAAGTACATACCATGGTTTGTATGCTAGCAATGCGGTGGATGGAAATAGGGATTCACACTACACCAAGTGTGCACACACTAACAGAGAAAACAATCCATGGTGGAGAGTAGACCTGGGGCGAGTAGAGCCTGTAGCTGAAGTGAATATACTCAACAGAGGAGGCTGTTGTTGGGCGAGGTTAAACGGAGCTGAGATAAGAGTTGGTAGGTCGTAAGTGTGGGAGATGCTGTGATCAGTTGCTTTACATTGTTCAGATTTGTTCCTTGTTCATTTTGAAATATTTCAATTAATACGAGATTTATTTTACTTTTCCATTGGCTTTTCCACGTGTAGCACGCTTTTTTGTCTTTCCCCTGCCGTTGTTTTGCACGACTACAACGCCGTTTTGTACGACTAAAACGTCAAACTTCCTAGTTATACATTATTTTCATGGAGGAATTGTCGCATGTGCTTACCCAATATTTTGTTTCGTGTGTTCATGTTCGCTTTTATTTTTCAGTCACTGTTGCTCATTTTCACCTTGCTGGCCGCTAGCCTTTCTCATTTTCTCACCGCCGCTTTGAATTTCCATGTTTTTCTTCCTAAGAAATTCGTCTCCTTTGTTTTCAATAACTCGCTCTAGCTCTTTCTCTGTTATCCACGTTGGTGTAAACATAAAAAATAATGCCGAAAAAGACACGACTTTTTTCTCTCTAAAAGTCCAGGCGGCCATGTGATTTCCTTCCAAATAAAACCTTGAGTTGCATTTGGGTTCCCATACCTGTTGACTGCTCTATTTTACATTGGTATGCCTGTGGTGCGGACGGACGGTCGCTGGCTCGCTGGGTGTACGGTCACGTGATTACCAAATTTTCTCGGATGGGTAGATTACCACATTTCCTTAGCTATGGGGCTCCGCCAGCGCCGCGCGTGGAGCTCCGCTATTACAGATAAATCTAATATCATCGCAGTCAGGAAAGAGGAAAGGGAGATCTAAATAGACTCTAATAGATTCTAACGTGATATTATCGCGATAATACCCGATATCATCGCAATCAGGAAAGGGGAAAGGGAGATCTAAATAGACTTTAGTAGATTCTAACGTGATATTATCGCGGTAATCATCCAGTATCATCGCAATCAGGAAAGAGGAGGGTGGGATCTAAGTAGACTCTAGTGGTAGATATATAGATTTATTATAGATACTTGTATTTTGGGTAGAACGTATTTCATAGAGCGCTCAATTCATTTAATTGAAGAGCTGCATTGACTATTAATAATCACAGAAGTTCAGACTTCAAGAGTAATCATTGATCGTTTATAGCGACGGTGCTGTTTCGTATGGTCCAAAATTGTAGGACCACACTCATCAGGCAACTTCAACGATTGACCGTTAAAATTAAAAGCTGGCAGTAAAAGATAGCGATGAGTTAAGAGATTGTATCTAGGTAACAGATGGGTTGTATCTTAGTTACGTTACTCTAGAGTTCTGAAGTACATATCTGTTTCCTTGGGGGCATGAACTCGCTAGTTCGTTTCGCCTGTTTAAGCTACAAAGCTCTTTTTTACAAATGATTATGATATCGAACTTTTCATAAAGAAAAAGATTACATTGTTTGCTATTGTTGCTATAGGGTTTACATTTTTTTAAAACTTTCCATTTTATCTGGAAAGGTTTCTTAGACTCTTGTAAAGTCCAAATACATTTTGAGAGTTCCGTTTCATTTCTTCTGTTTGAGCGTCGAGAGGAAGACTGATGGTTTCTGTAACGTTCCTTAAAGTTTGTTGCCAGTCCGCAGTCCGACGTAAGTTTCAGTTGTCGTCGCTGTGGTTACGGTGGCTTGGTAGATTACATTTGATTGGAGGCATTTTTCTTCAACTGGACAATTTGGTTTCTTTCTGCTATTGCAGGTGTCAGGTTGTTGGGTTGGTGAGTTGAAATTTGAAAGAACGTACTTGTTGTATGACGAGATGACAGATTTCATGTTAGGCATGCATGAGTAGCTCAGTTTTAGCGTGTGTCTGTTGAAGATCTTGTGGAGTCACTGTGGAGTGGGTGGTTTTTTGGAAAGCATTTGTCGACGATGTGCAGAAATTTTCAACCAAGGTTAGTTCTGACGTGTGAGTTGAAAGGAGGGTTGTACCATGCGATGTTTCTTGTTCGTTTTCTTGTTTTTCAGAGCTTTCCCTTGTGGGGGGTTGTATGTTAACTTGTGGTCGTATCCGCTTTCTGTTAGAGCTTTCTGGTAAGGGGCAATGGCTTCGTCAAATACTTCTTTGCTGGATGAGATGCTAGTTAACATTTTGTTAATGTTGAGTGGGATATTCTTTAGTAGTGCTAAGGGGTGGTTGCTCTGTTGGTGGACATCGGACAGTTTATTATTAGGTTTCATCCTCGGTTTCATGAATGGCTTGTAGCACCCATTTGTGAGGTTGAAGGTCACATCATGAAAGTTGACGACCTTTTTGTTAGCTTCGATTGTGATTTTAAGGCCATTCGATTTGAACACTTGGCAGACTTCTTGCTTGGGTTTTTCAATTTCTTTTGGAGTGGCCTTGCAAATTGCGAGGCCGTCGTCACGGTACAGACCAACTTCATTTTTGAATTTTGGTGCTATCAAGCATAACATGTAGGCTCCTATTAACTCGCACGTTTCTACTCCGTCGTAAGAGCCCATGGTGACATCAAACATGTTGTTTGCGTGGGTGATGATGTGGCGGTCTTGTTGTGTGATGGTGGTGAATCTTGAGGCATAGTTTAATGCTTTCAGTAACAGGTCTTCAGATGTGGATGGGTAAAAATCGTAAACGTCAAAGGTGATAATAGCGTGTTTTTCCTTTTCCGGTATACCAGAAACCATTGGTATCTTTGGTACTTTTCCACAGGTTCACTTTAGTCGCTTTTGTAATTTCGTGTTTATTCGGTTGAGGATGTTATTGCTGATGATGCCAGTTTCGGATTGACATGGATTAATGAGTCTGCAGGTCGGGTTATTTATGAAATCAGATACACAATAAAACTGAGCTACTCATGGTTGCATGCCTAACTTGAAATCTGTCATCTCGTCATACAACAAGTACGTTCTTTCAAATTTCTACTCACCAACCCAACAACCTGACACCTGCAATTGCAGAAAGAAACCAGACTGTCCACTCGAAGGAAAATGTCTCCAATCAAATGTAATCTACCAAGCCACTGTAACCACAGCGACGACAACTGAAACTTACGTCGGACTGGCAACAAACTTTAAGGAAAGTTACAGAAACTATCAGTCTTCCTTTCGACGCTCAAACAGAAGAAATGAAACGGAACTCTCAAAATATATTTGGACTTTACAAGACTCTGAGAAACCTTTCCAGGTAAAATGGACAGTTTTAAAGAAATGTAAACCCTATAGCAACAATAGCAAACAATGTAGTCTTTGTCTTTATGAAAAGTTCATCCATCATTTGGAAAAAAGAGCTTTGTAGCCTAAACACAGTTTGTAAACAAGCGAAACGAACTAGCGAGTTCATGCCCCCACAGCAACAGATATGTACTTCAGAACTCTAGAGTAACGTAACTAAGATATAATGCATCTGTTACCTGATACAGTCTCTTAACTCATCCCTATATTTTACTGCCAGCTTTTAATTTTAACGGTCAATCGTTGAAGTTGCCTGATGAGTGTGGTCCTACAATTTCGGACCATACGCTTCTAGTAACTGCCTTGTCCATAAGATGATGAATTACCAAATGGTTAAAAAGAAAAAAGAAACAAACCGGCTAATCAGCGACCTATTACAGTCCTATTTCTTCTTCAGTTACTACTTAGTTAAATTTAGCTTGTTTTGTGTCGTCCTTTTTTTATGGCGGGGTATTGGGGTGTGGTGAACAGGTGACCGATTGGCATTACTTTATTCAGTTTTCATTTGCTCTTCATTCACTTCATTTTGTGTTATCCCGTATAAGTCTCAGCGTTTCTTTGGACTCTTTATTGTATTATCTATTTTTGCGTCAGTCTTCAATCACCGTCCATGTCCAAAGGTCCACTGATCTCCTTTTCATGATTTCCTGATACACTTTTCATAGTCCGGAAGGCTTCGCCCGAAACACTACTAGCAGAGCTTGGGGGAAGTGATTGACTAGTCATAAGCTTCATGGGTGGGGAGGCTGAGTAGTTGCTTCTTGGACGATTGACCGTTAAAATTAAAAGCTGGCAGTAAAATATAGGGATGAGTTAAGAGATTGTATCTAGGTAACAGATGGATTGGATATTTTCTGGTACTACACATTTTCTTTAATTCACTTTGCCAGGAAATGAAACAACAAATGGAGGAGCAAACAACAGTCTTTGTGCAGATAAGATACAAATCCCACAAGCAGGTTCCAAGACATATTCCTGTCGTCCCAAAGCATATGGCAGATATTTGTATATCAGAATACCTGGCAATAACAAATTTTTGACTCTCTGCGAGGTTGAAGTTTATTCATTAAGTAAGAGTGTTAATCTTCCCTCCAGTTTATTTGGTAGGTATCCATGATGCTTGTGTGTGTATCTTTTTTTCGCCTTTTACTAAACAAGTACCGTATTTATTCGATTAACCGCCCTGGGCGCTTATTAAATTTTTGGACCTTGAGAGTGGGCGCTTATTCGAAGTGGGCGCTTATTCGAGGCTGGGCGCTTATTAAATTTTCACCATTTTAAGCAAGTGAAGTATGTTTATTTTGCAACAAAACAATAAATGCTAATAACAAAACGCGAAGAAGTAACAAAGCGAGGTTTCTGTAAAATACTTTGAAGAAAACTCCGTCCTCGGGAAAGTCTCTTATTAGAATTTATTCACTTAAGTGGGTGGGGTGGGGGTGAGTGCTTATTTGAGTTTGATTGGGAGGAGGAGGGGGTGGGCGCTTATTCGAGGCTGTTATTATTCTGTTTTAAAAAATACTTGCCATGACCATCTTTTTATTCTGCACTGCAGACACACTACATGTATGTACAGCTGTACATGTACTTTGAACATTAACAAGTTGATTCAGAAATGCCTTCAATACTTGATTTTCCGCTGTTTAAGACTGTACTCTAAGAAAACTTCTAAGGTGCCCAATGCTCTATAGCTGTGAGATCCAGGATGCCCATGCCAGCATATGATTTCTGAGATTTTCTAGTCGCCCATTAACACCAGGATAAAGTGACTACTATATGATTAAAACGCCCGATCACTGTTGTGGGAAGTCAAATCTCTTTCTTATTTCCACGAGCTTGACGTGGCGAGAGTTTCACCTTTTCCAAAGCAAAACGTATTATTATTCTCTTGTCTTAAAGCGTCAGCGTGTCCAAATATGGCAATCCTGACAGGGACTTCAGGCATCATCACAAGTCCTTCTTACCCGGGAAATTATGGTAATAATCACAATTGCAGGTGGAAAATCATGGCAAGTACAGGAAATCGCGTCAAGTTGGTCATTCAAGACATGGACATAGAAAGTGAAACTAACTGTCGCTACGACTATATACAAATTCAAAATGCTGTCATATATGGTAGTGGTGCGCTTCCTGGGCGTTTATGTGGTCCACTTACCAACAGTTTGACTTTTTCTTCTTACAACGAAACCTTGATTGTACGTTTTGTTACTGATGGTTCTCAAACAGCCCGTGGATTTAAAGCAAGATACACTGTTATTCCTCAGAGTAAGTAGGAAGAATTATGTTTTGCAGTGCGTCGCGCTTTATCCAGTATAGTATGTTGCGCGGTATCTCGGCACAATCGCTTGTAACCACTAGAAATTTTTGTTTGAGCATAGACGATTTCAGAATTTTGTCCTCAAAGATAGTCCTTTACATTTCTCTTGAAAGGTTTCCACTTTGCTCAATTAAGCATATTTAAAATCAGGGGCATAGCCAGCCATTTTTTCCATTTAAGCCCGATTTGAAGAGGTCCTGAGAAAGCGAGCGAGGAGAGATTCATTCATTCATTCAGTCGTTTGTTCGTTCGTTCGTTCGTCCCTCCCTCCCTCCCTCCATCCATCCTTTCATTCAGAGAGTTGTAAAACTTTGGAACTTGAATGTAAACGGTGCTGGTATTGGTTCTGCATGGCGATAAAAAATAAAAAATAAAAAATATATATTGAGCACTCCTAGTATTATGCATTTGGTTGTTCATTGAAAAAACTTTCTTGAATTTTGAAAAGAGTGAAAACATAAAAAAAGGCCTAATTAACACAAGTGCATTTCTTGACATTTCAAGAGCTTTTGCTCCTTGAATATCGGGTCAGTATGGGCTTCGTACCTAGATTTTCTTACTTATTGCCTATGATGTGTTGAGGACTTAGTAGAAAGCCAACTTATCGCCTAAGCCATAAACAGTTTTCAGAGGGAACATGAAGAACAGCGGGTCATCTTTGCTCAACAATGATGTGTCAAATGAGTAATTAGCAGTGATTCGTCAATGAACCGGTTCTTTCAGTTAAAAAAAAAAAAATAACCGTGTCACAGTCACACCTTGATAAACAGTTTTTGAATTCTTTATAAAGAACTCTGTTACACTCAAGTACATCTCCTAAGGTCAATAGGGACGTGAGTGTCTCTTTAGCACTGCATGTCTCGCTTGTGTGTACTAGAACTAGGGATTCCCTCAATATCGACGATCGTGTGTATATATTATTATATCTCAGAAAAACGAGTACTCAGAGAGTAAAATGGCGACTTTCGCAGGTCTTTGTAAGGTCTTCAGCTGTTTCGTCCTTTTTATCTTCTAAGGAAGAGATTCTAATTTGTCACAGAAGAAGGATGAGAGGCAGCCCGGTTCAGTTTAGATTTAGCGAGAATACGGCTCTTCCGACTATGAAATTTGAGTTACTCTGTTTGCAAAATAGAATTGCAGAGCGAAGCTAGTTCTGAAAGAGACACAGTCAGCTGATGCAGATGCGCATTAGATGCCATTTCTTAGCTGATTTGCATGTTAGAAGACGCGCATGAAACAGAAGTTAGAAGCGTATCCGGAATACTCTAAGCAAACCTTGTAGCGTTGAACTAGTTACAAGCCGAAATCGTGATTATAGACCCTAAGCCATATCAGAGCACTCATTTATATATATATATATATATCTATATACCATTGAGAATTCACCGATGGATTTGTCCAGACATCGACGAATACTTTTGAACGTTAGTAGAGGTGAGAAATTACGCGATGATGGGGAAACAAGTACATAGATAGATAGATAGATAGATAGATAGATAGATAGATCGATAGATCGATAGATCGATAGATCGATAGATCGATAGATCGATAGATCGATAGATCGATAGATCGATAGATCGATAGATCGATAGATAGATAGATAGATAGATAGATAGATAGATAGATAGATAGATAGATAGATTGATTGATTGATTGATTCACTTTTATTTGAATACGGTAATTTCATAAGTTACATAACTTCTTTACATGAAAGCCGTATAGAAACAGAAGTAAATACTGTACAACTACACTAAAAATATGTACAAATAATAAAATATAGTAAAATGTAGTCAACAGTTTGCCTGCCTACTAGCCAATTTTCTTTTAAAGATAGCTTTAGATTCGGACGCTTTTAAGTCATTTGGTAAAGAATTCCACAGCATTCCTCCTCTGTATGAGAAAGACCCCTTATAATATTCTGTTTTTGGAACGTGGTCCAGTACAACATTATATTCCGCATTTCTTAGCATAGACTTATAAGGGTTGTTCTCACAGACATTCGAGAAAAGATCGCTTAAGTAACTAGGTGTATTTCCATTCACTGTATCATACATTAATAGACTTAAGTGCCTTTGACGCCTCGAGGCAAGCTCTTCCCAGTTCAGTTGTTGTCGTATTTGTGCTGAACGAACGTCATAACCTTGAAAGGTTATTATGCGTGCAGCACGATTTTGTAATTTCTGGATCCTAGTGGCAAGTCCCTGGTCTAAATTGTCCCAAACAACGTCGCAGTAGTCGAACACAGGCTGGATAAGAGATTCGTAAATAGTATTTAGAACATCTAATGGTACATAATCACGTGCCTGTTTTAGACCACTGATGGATCGATTGACTTTTGAACAAAGTTTGTCAACATGCTCGTTCCATTTAAGATTTTCATCTAAGTGAATTCCTAAATATTTTGTTGTTTGGACTCGTTTAACATGATTGTTGCCAATCTTAATTGGAAGGTCTCTTCCTAAGTTATATAATTTGAAGGTAGTTGTTAAGAACATATACTCCGTTTTAGTGACATTTAAGCTTAACTTATTTGCAAGAAGCCAGTCCCTAACGCGAGTTAGGTCATTATTATTTACCTTGGCATATAGTTCAGCAGTGGATACAGAGGACGTATATATCTTGGTATCATCGGCATACATGTGTGCTTTGGTATGGAGAAGATAGAAGATAGATAGATAGATAGATAGATAGATAGATAGATAGATAGATAGATAGATAGATAGATAGATAGATAGATAGATAGATAATCTTTATTTATCCACGGTACAAGGTTCAAGGCCGAGAAAGATTGATTTTCCATGTACACGTAACTACTTACATCGTTTTCCAAATATATAAAATGATTATTTGCTCGCCAGTGTATTTGATTCATTTCTCTTGTTATTTTGTTAAACGAAGGCGATTCATCTAGATGTATCCGACGCGTACATTTAATTTCAGGTTGAGATGAACGCTTTTCAAACTTGCAAAACTAGTGTCCAGGTCAGCGCGGTCCCATAGCTGACTGTGTCCCTTTAAGGTGACTCGACCCAGTTTTTTGGGGGGGGTACCATCCTACTTTGAAGCTCTCTGGTATCCCCACCTTTACTTTTATCGTAAGTCTAACACATAGAATGGATAACATATAGATCCATCTGCAATATAACATAAAATTTTTGGCGATCGGAGTAAATGTCACGTGGTTATAATGCCACGCCCCTTTGAGGTCTGAGTCGAAAATCGGCTGTTGCCGGCATTTTTTCGTGAAAATCTCTCGGCTACTCATAGTGCGCATTAGTGCCTTGCGCTGAACAGAGTTTCACCAAAATCGCAAAGACCCAATTCGAGAAATTCAGCGGTTTCCAAATTTAGGTCATAATTTATGCGAAAATGATAAGCAAACTTTACACGGATTATATCTAAAAAACCAAGAGATTCATCCCTTTATTTTGGGCATCGTTATAACAGATGGGTCCTTGCAAGTCAGCAAAACGCTTTAGGCGTCGATGCTAAACGCATTGAAGTTAATGAGAGGGTCAAGCTCACAGCAGTAGATGATAACTTTACTTATATTGATAATTCGGTTATTGACGCCTCAGCATTAAATGGTAGTAGACTTCATCTGAATGCCAAAGGTTCGTCATTGCTGGCCGTGCAATTTATTAAGTTTTTAAGATCTGGTTCTGGCAAGTATAATCAGTCTCTTAAGGGTTTTCAGTCCTCAGCTATCCAACAACTGGTAAAGCTTCTGATGGAACTGGGAAACCTTCCCTCTCCAGCTCGCAACAGGAGACGCCCACGCTAGCTTCTCAACCGAGTGACGTATCATCAGGTATTCCTAATCAAAACGTTGATTCATTTGAAAGTACAATTCTCTCTGATTTTCTTCCTTCTGGTCGTGGTTTTAAAATTGCAGGTTTAAACATTAATAGTCTTACAAAGCATATTGATGAACTAAGAATTCTCCTTGCCGATCGCTCCATTGATATTCTCTCAATTAATGAAACTAAACTTGATGACTCTATCAATAGTTGTGAGGTCCAAATACCAGGCTATGAATTTATTCGTCGTGATAGAAACAGACAAGGAGGAGGAGTAGGTTTTTATATAAAAACCTCGATTAATTTTGGAGTTCGCTCTGATTTGAATGCACCCAGTCTTGAAAATTTATGTATAGAGATTCGGAAACCAAACTCCAGGCCATTTCTGATAGCCACTTGGTACAGACCTCCTTGCTCCTCAATTGATTTATTTTTACATTACGAATCATTTCTTGAGAAATTAGATTCCCTCGGCCTAGAATATTATCTGCTAGGTGATTTAAACTGTAACCTGGCCTCTGCACAATATGATTTAAATACTCGACGCTTATGTGAAATTTCTGATTTATTTGGGCTTCAACAGCTTATAACTGAACCTACTCGCATAACGGAATCCTCTTCAACATTAATTGATTTAATTTATACAAACTATACTGACAGGGTAGTCTGTTCCGGAGTCTCTCATATTGGTATCAGCGATCATAGCCTTATTTACGTTTATAGGAAATTATCTCTCACTTTTCCTTCAAAAGGGCACTCAACCATTTCTTATAGAAATTTCCAAAATTTTAATAGAGAGAGTTTTCGTAACGATATCGCTCAGCAAGACTGGTCCTGTAATGTTTCTGAAGATCCAAATGTTTTGTGGACTGACTGGAAAACGAAGTTTTTGGATATTGTTAATATTCATGCGCCACTCCGAACTAGACGTACTAGAACAAATAAAGCACCCTGGATCAATTCAGAATTAAAGAAAGGCATGCGTGATCGTGATGCTGCCAAAAGAAAAGCGATTACATCGAATGATCCACACGATTGGAAAAGGTACAAAAAGTTGCGAAATATAATAAACAATGACATCAAAATTTCTAAAGCATCTTATTATTCTAATGCATTTATTCAATCTAAGGGTAATCCTCGAAAAACGTGGCAAACCTTTAATGAGCTTACATCCCGTCGTGTGAATAATACAACGGTGAAAGAACTGAAATTGAATGATACCATTATCTCTAATTCTAGTGAGCTTTCTGATGCTTTTAATGACCATTTTTCAACAATTGGGCCCAGACTTGCTAATGAAATACCTCTAACTGCTGAAAATAATTCAAGTTATATCAATAATATAAAGGTAAATAACAACAATTTCAGCTTCTCCTCGACTAACTGCAGCATTGTTTTCTCACATCTAAACAAATTATGTAGATCCAAAGCAACTGGTCTTGATAATATTTCTGCTAAAATTGTACGTGAATGTGCTGATCTTATTTCAGTTTCACTATGTGATCTCTTTAATAAATCTTTAGTCTCTGGTATATTTCCTGATGATTGGAAATGTGCTAGAGTTACTCCGTTGTTCAAGGAAGGTGAGCCATCTGATCTGAATAATTATCGACCTATTTCAGTCATTTCCGTTATAGCTAAAGTGTTTGAAAGGATTGTTTATGATCAGTTGTATAACTTTTTGACCAATGAAGATATCATTTCTAATCATCAATCGGGTTTTCGCTCGTTACACTCAACTGCAACTGCCCTTCTGGAAGCTACAGATAATTGGGCCTTTAATATTGATCGTGGCAATGTTAATGCTGTGGTTTTCCTCGATTTAAAAAAGGCTTTCGACACCGTTGACCACGATATCCTTCTAGCTAAAATGAACCTTTACGGAATACAAGGTACAGCTCTTGATTGGTTTAGGTCGTATTTAACTAATCGTACACAACGATGTCTTGTTAACGGTTCTCTTTCTAGAATCTGCTCTCTTAAATGTGGGGTACCGCAAGGAACAATCCTTGGCCCCCTTTTATTTCTTATTTATATTAATGACTTGCCAAACTGCCTTACTTCGTGCCAGCCTAGAATGTATGCCGATGACACCCACATTACTTATGCTGGCGTTGATGTGAATTCAATACAGTTAACTCTGAGTCACGATTTAGATAACCTAAACAAATGGCTTATTTCCAATAAACTTACTTTGAACACTTCTAAAACTGAATTCATGCTAATTGGCTCCAGACAAAAATTGAGTACTTTGTCGAACCCACTTGAGCTCTCGATTAATAATGTTCCGATAGAACACGTTTCCTCTGTCAAATCGCTTGGAATATTTATTGATGAAAATCTACGGTGGCAAACACACATTGATAAATTATCTAAAAAGGTCGCTTCCGGAATTGGAGCAATAAAAAGAATTAGACCTTTTGTCCCTCCACCTACCCTTCACTATATATACAACTCACTAATTCAATCTCATTTCGATTATTGCAATCTTGTCTGGGGTAATTGTGGTAAAACATTATTTGACAGGCTACAGAAGCTTCAGAACCGTGCCGCTCGCGTTTTAACCTTCTCTAGCTATGATGCTGATGCTAACCGTTTGATTAGACAACTCGATTGGAAAGACTTGAGCACTCAATTTCAAATACAGAAATCCATAATGGTATACAAGTCTTTAAATGGCCTTGTTCCTGAATATTTATCATCTAAGTTTGTTAAACGAAATGAAACGCGTTACTCCCTGAGGGACTCTGTTAACAAACTATTTGTCCCATTTCCGCGAACTAATTTCATGAAAAACAGCTTTACTTATAGCGGAACAGTTCTCTGGAACAGCCTACCCTGTCATGTGAGAGAAGCCGAATCTCTTAGTCAATTTAAAAGATTAGTTAATGTTCATTTTTAATGTTATACACGGCATTCATGAAAAACAGGTTTTAGTTAGATTAGTTGTAGTCAGGTTTTGAATTTTGTTTAGGATAGTTAGGTTATTTTTAATTTTTTTAAATTCCTGATGGATTTTACCGTGTTTAAATAAAGATTGACTTGACTTGACTTGACTTGGCCTTGTAAATGCGCGCGATTTCGAGCAAAGCAAACATATAGAAATTATAGTTTTCGCTATTTGTTGACGTTTGTCAGCGTTTGAGAGTCCTTCTCACGAAAAAAGCATTTTCTTAAAAATTCGTAGTTTTTTTTTCCTTCAAATTTTTTCAGGGCCACAATTGATTAACTAACTACCCGGACTCTGAATTTCATGGTCATTGAAAAACTGTGACATTATCTTCTATAAGCTCAAACTTGAGTAAACATTGAAGATTTTTAGCGTTTTGGCTGAGTTTGTGCTTTGGGAGTTGTCTATTGTTTCTAGTCTGTCATTATACAGCATTCTTGTTCAGCACGCGTGCAATGACCACGCTTGGCTGACTTCCGAATGCTCACCGAGATATTCCCGTCACGAGTTGGTTTAATTATTGGCTTGCATTAAACCTATGAAAAAATGATATTTTTGCAATAGTAAGTAGACTTAATGTGTAGCACTTCTTGATTTTTTTGCAAAGACACAAGAAGCACGAGAATTGATTAAAAATTGTTAGTTAAACCTCTATGTATCACGCGATGGCCTGTCTCGCTGTACCAAATTTATAATATCTCGGTGAGCACTCGGAAGTCAGCCAAGCGCGGTCATTGCACGCGTGCTGAACAAGAATGCTGTATAATGACAGACTAGAAACAATAGACAACTCCCAAAGCACAAACTCAGCCAAAACGCTAAAAATCTTCAATGTTTACTCAAGTTTGGGCTTATAGAAGATAATGTCACAGTTTTTCAATGACCATGAAATTCAGAGTCCGGGTAGTTAGTTAATCAATTGTGGCCCTGAAAAAATTTGAAGGAAAAAAAACTACGAATTTTTAAGAAAATGCTTTTTTCGTGAGATTGACTCTTAAACGCCGACAAACGTCAACAAATAGCGAAAACTATAATTTCTATACGTTTACTTTGCTCGAAATCGCGCGCGTTTTGCTGACTTGCAAGGACCCATCTGTTATAAGGATACCCAAAATACAGAGATGAATCTCATAGTTTATTAGATATAATCCGTGTAAAGTTTGCTTATCATTTTCGCATAAATTATGACCTTAATTTGGAAACCGCTGAATTTCTCGAATTGGGTCTTTGCGATTTTGGTGAAACTCTGTTCAGGGCAAGGCACTAATGCGCACTATGTGTAGCCGAGAGATTTTTACGAAAAAATGCTGGCAACAGCAGATTTTCGACTCAGACCTCAAAGGGGCGTGGCATTATAACCACGTGAGATTTACTCCGATCGCCAAAAATTTTATGTTATATTGTAGATTGATCTATATGTTATCCATTCTATGTGTTATACTTACGATAAAAGTAAAGGTGGGGATACCAGAGAGCTTCAAAGTAGGATGGTACCCCCTAAAAAAAACTGGGTCGAGTCACCTTAAATCGATTTTCAAGTAAAGCAAACTAAAGTAACGAACCATTTAAATGGAATATTTTGTTCGAAATTGCGTTTTACATCGATCAATGCAGAATAAACATAGTTACCCAGAGCATGAAATGAAATATTTTTTTAAGGCATTGGCTAAGGAGCCAAAAAAAGTGGTGGCCATGTGAACACACCCGTTTTTTCAAGTACCCACGCTGAAATTCGGGCACGGTGCCGGTGCCCGAGTACAAGGACGAGCTCGGGTACAAATTAGGCACCGGTAAAAAAATTGTAACTTGACATTTCTTTACCCACGGAGCATTTAGGAGCTCTCAAGAAGTAGTCGAAACGTGTCCGTGCGTTCCAGATCGAAATGGAATTTGGAAGTGTTTATTTTTGAGGAGAGGGAATACCGAAATACACGGAGAAAAACCTCTCGGAGCAAGGACGAGAACCAACAACAAACTCAAACCACATAAATGTATGGAGTCGACGCCAGGATTCGAACCCGGGCCACATTGGTGGGCCGGGAGGCGAGTGCTCTCACCACTGCGCCAGTCCGCATTTTTGTTAGTTCTGGAGCAGTCCACTGCTTTGTAGCCGCTGCGAAGCTTAAGTTTCAAACTGGCCACTGACCGAGTTAAGAGTGGTTGTCAGAGAAAACCGGGCAAAATGTTAAAAATGTCAACGGAACATGACGGAAGGGGGTCAACAGAATAAGTTTATACTAACATCATAGATAAGTCTGGTGGAGTAATGGACAAATATACCAAACATAGGTTCTTCACTGCACGGGATCTTAGGTCTTCAAAAAAAAATTTACTTGTCGAGCCTGCTTTAACATTAACAGTTATGGCCGTCGAGCTTTTTTTGTTGCTGCGCCGCTTCTTTGGAACAGTCTTCCTCAGCATATTAGGGATGCTTGATCACTAGACTTTTTAAGACAGTTGAAAACTATTTTTTTTAGACGCGCCTTTTTAAATTGATTATGTGACTGTGGTGTTTTTATATCAGGTCTTAAATTATTTTATCGTAAGTTTTTGTAGTTTTTTATTTCTAAATTTTAAATTTTAACTTAAAATAGCGCCTTTGGACCCTGTGGAAAGGGCGCTTTATAAGTGTCTCATTATTATTATTGTTATTATTATTATTATTATTATTATTATTATAAGTAATGGTAACAGGACTGAGTGGAGTCCAATTCGGTCTGTAATCATACTAGTGATTAACAAAATCGGACGACCTGTACAGCCCCCGAAATGATCCCGACCCCGAAATGATCCCCAACTTTGAAATGATCCTCAAATCGACCCTGAAATGATACCGACCCCGAAATGATCCCCATTTCTCTTCACGTCGACCTCGAAATGATCCCCAATTAATTCTCGGAATGGAATGATATCCTAGAACTATGGATCGTGCAAAATGCACAACATTATAATTTAATCTTCACTAATAATCTTCACTTGCCCACATGACATTAATTTGGGATTACACTTTGAACTGGATTAAACGAAAATATTATTATAAAAAAAATACACAAAGTCTAGTATATTTTTAGGAACACCATGAACTGCAACTGATAATATCAAGAAACACAACATTTTTTAAAATTATTACTTAGGTGATTATAGCCCGGGTTATAGAGAAAACTGCATAGATGTTAAATTCTAAAAATGATGTTAAAACTGCATGCCTTGGATATTGAATTTTAAAAATGGTGTTTTAACACTGTTTAAAATCTTAAAATGATGTTGAAGATGCAAAAGTATACATAAAGGCGATTAGATGACAAAAGCGCTAAAAAATCACATAAACTCCGTGTAGCGAAATGTTTAATTAAGGTAAAAAAAAAAAAAAAACAATGCAAATACAGTGTACGATCAATCTTGCTCAACGTCGGATGTAAAAAGATCGTGATCAGTCAAAAGAAGACTTTAGCAGGTTTTAGTCTGAGTCTTGGGTTTGTTTGTAAGTGCGTCAGTGCGAAGAATGTCGGAAGCCAGGAGCCCATCAAATGGAGCCTCCATCTCTATTAATTTCTTGAGTCAACCCTTTCCCGAGTAGATGTATAAATAGAACGGCTTGTTTCCCGCGAAAAGTGTCATATTTCCGTGAGTCTCGTATGTCACCGTGAAAAAAATGAAGTTGGATGAAGTCGAACTCAGAAGCCCGTCCTTCGACCGTTTTCCTTTTTTACTATACGTCCATTTTTACAGTTTTACAGCCGCCGGGATCTGGGATGAAATAAAAGTTAATGAATTACCCGACTGAGACTGAGGATGAAGCGATGGGACAAAGGCAGCGAACTGATGATCACGTAAAGGTTCTGTGCGAGTGTTTGTCTTTGTTTTTTTTTTTTTTTTTTACCGTCATACATCCCACATTTAAGCATGCACCTTGAAAAGAGTAGACGATTAAGCGTTCTGTGGACGATTTGAAACTTTTCGATGATCAGCGCCGAAAAAGTGCTAGGGTCATTTATTTTTGTCATCGCCGTGGAGTGGATTTCGCCAGTTAAGCACCGCGTGCAAAAGCGATGACCTAAGTAGC
>OZ037788.1:2036306-2041306 GCA_964035525.1 Porites cylindrica | reverse complement strand
GTCATCATCATTGTAGTTGCAATCCTCATACAGAAAAATTTAGATGGTTAATGGTGTTCACACCACTTGTTTTTTCTCATTTCAAATCTTTGAACGTCTAGGCGTTCAAATTTTCCTACGGTTAGCGTGTTTCCGTGCGAATGAAACACCTAAACGCACGAATTTGTCTTTCATCAGCATTTTATAGAAATGTTTGTTAATTTGCTTTTAGATATTTACTGGAAATGATGACAAGAACAGCATTGTAAGAAGTGAACTATATGAGCCACTTGCTGCCAAGTTTATTCGTTTTTATCCAGTTACATTTAACAGCAGCAAAGCATTAAGGGTGGAGGTGTATGGATCTAAGCAAGGTTTGTCTCTTAGTACTTATCCAATACAAGCAGTTCAAAAGACAACCACAGCATTAAAAAATGCACTTTGAGTGTCAATGTATTTAGCACGAAAGAACTAATTGGGGACACTATTTTTTACGTCTGCTTCTAGAGACGTGACCGCCATTTTATCAGGTCATCCGAGCCACGCGAAGGTCTACCCGTTAGCAGGGCCAAGGAAGTACCCTTATTTCTCAGTTATTTTAAGACCCTGAGTATTGGTCCGGCCCCAGGAATCGAACCTGCGACTTCCCGCTCTGTTGTCGAACGCTCTACCGACTGAGCTAACCCTGCCGCTTAATTCTGGTTGACAGATACGATGCAAGAAAACTGACTTACCACTTGGTTCATTGCTCAGTTTTAATAGGGAGCTTAAGCGTGCAACCACGACGGAAACGGCATCAACGTCTCATCACGCTAAATTTGTCAAATGTTAGAGATTTTTTCGCGAGTTGAGTTCTAAAGGTCTGTATCTCGGTTTAAAAAAAAAAAGAAAGGAAAGTGGTTTTGTGTTCACATTCTCAATGAAACGTGGAGTTAAGAAGTTTGACGTCGTTGTCGTACCCGTGACGGCAAAGAAATGTGCAAAAATACGTAATGCACGTGCAAAGTTGTTGTTTGCTTATAAGGCTCCGTCACACGTATCCGTTTTTGTTTGAAAACGGATATTTTTTCCTCCGGTTAAGCCTACCGTCCACACTCACTAATCCAGTGAAAACGGTCACCGAAAACGCACCTTCTCAAAAACGCTCTCCAGAGTCTAGATTTTTGAAAACGTCGGCTTTTCTTTTACGTGTGGACGGACGAAAACGGTTTCGAATTCGGAATACGATGATGTCATACATCATATATTTCTAGCATAACGCATGCTCAATAATAAAGCTATGGTATTTCCATCGTTTTAGCGTTTTCGTGTGGACGGGTGACTACGATTCGAATATGCTACGTGTGGTTGCGTATTTGTTTGAAAATGGAGGTAAAAATCTCCGTAATAAAAAATATCCGGATACATGTGGACAGGGCAAAACCTATTGCTTTTTTGCCATTGTCGTCGTTGGTTAGGCTTCCTAATTACTGCCTGACCAATCTTTTTGCATCTATGCTTATTTCACGTTTTCTTGTTTCCTCTCTGTTTAGTTTTCTCCTTTACTTTAGAAAAAGGGTGCATTTAATTTAATAATTGGATTTACTATATTGATTTTGTCCCTCCTCGTTTGTTTCCTTCTTTGTAATTGTAACTAATATGGAACGGATGGAAATTTAAAAAAGAGTTTAAAAACTCATTAATAATTCATAAAGAAAAAACAAGAGAAATTGTAAAAGTTTAATGAGTGTCTTTACAGGAGCACCCAATGACTGTTTTCTTTGAAACATCTGTTTGGAGAAACAAATGTTGTCTAGATTTTTTTAGATGACCGTTCCATTCATGAACAATTTTTGAAGACTATCAAATAAATTCCCTACGATTTTGTGAAGTTAATTTTTTTCCATTTCACCCCCCAGGTTAAGCCTTTTTTTTAGTAGAGAAAAGACACTTAAACTTTTTGGAACCAAAAATGCGATGCAGAGAAAATTCTCACTTTCGTAAAACTCTAAATTGCAGCTAAAATGTTCGAAAAAATAATGCTGAAGCCCTTGTAATTTCGAAAAGAGTCAAGCTGCCCTAGGATGAACGAACAGATAAAAATTTTTAGCTCTACTTGAAATACATTTCCAGAGATCTAAAAGTACTCTGGATATCCTAAAAAGTGTTGTCAATGCATTTAGGACGAAACCGTTGTTGGATGCCCCTGTCTTCATATCTGATAAAGACATGGCTAAACTTTACGTCCAATTTTGTAGACCAAAATCGACCCCAAATCTAAATATCAGTATAAGAATGAGTTGATCTATTTCAGAGATTTTGAAGTCGTTCAAAAACTCGCAGTCTGTATTATCAGGTTTAAAACCAGATAATCGAAACGGCTCCTTTTTAAATAGTACATAAAAATTCTTAATAAACATGCCATATTTCTTGATGTTTTTACAGGTTGCTTTGAATCGTTTAAGAATGAACGATTTCAAACGACCAGGGAATTCACAATTACAGCATCCTCAGAACTTAGTAGTTATCGAGCTGATTATAGTCGCCTTTATGGTATTCGTGGTTGGTGTAGCTCTTCAGCATCCCTACCTCAGTACCTGCAGGCTGATTTCAATAAAATTGTAACAGTCACAGGCGTGGCCACTCAGGGAGATGCTCCAAGGAACAACCGGGTGACAAGCTATTCAATCCGCTATGGATATGATGGTAAAACATGGATTAGCCACGGAGCTGGACAGGTAAATTTGCAGCAGGTATTCATATATGTCTGGATTTGCTTAAAGGGACCTCCAGGAGTTTTTCCTCGACATTTTCATTTCGGGCTCGTTTACTTTACGTTTTTTCTTTGTTATAACAATTTGAGTACACAAATCCTCTAACAAGCTGCAGTAGGCATTAAATCAGGCTCATCCTCGGTGTAAAAACCGTTGAAACTCACGAGTGACGTAAAACAATGAATACAAAGAACCACTGAGGAGTCAACACAATCGAGCCAAGGAAAATAATAACTAGAAAACCAAAGAAAAACTTCACAGCGTTTTACACCAAGGTAAACCCTAAAAACATGGCTTTATAATGCTGTTTACATCTTTCTTCACTCCCCCCCCCCCCCCTCCCCCCGGCCCTTCACGACCACCACTCGGCTGTGATCATTTCCCATAATTGTTGTAACACTAAAAATGTGATCTACATGGTTCAACGTAATCGTTGTAATTTACAATATATAGGTGAAACTAAGAGACGTCTCAAGGAACACTTTCTCTCTCACTCTAACCATTCTCATACTGACATGCAGTTAATCCAGGGAGTCGCATTTGATAGATAAGGCCATGACTCTTGAACCTCATGGCCTAAACCGCCGTGACGAATTATTGTAATCCATATCCTTAGTATTTTTATGTTGTTCGTCATTTCCGCCTTTCCCTTTTATTGCGACATTCTCCATCTATATAATATTGTGATTGTTACATAAGTTCAGTAACATCTGTGAACCTGAAGAAGGCTGGTATGGCCAGCCGAAATATTGTTAAAAAAAAACAAAACACGTTGTTTTAAATCAGCTTTGCAGTAGTGTCAGTAGTCTTTGGACTTCTCGTTCTTGATTAAGCCTTATGACGGAACAAGTCTCACGATTGGCAATCGTCCAATTGCCGTCGTCCAGTCTGTTACCGTATTTCGTCTCATTTTGGCTACATTGGTAAAAAACTGACCTCTGGCCCGAGACAGAAAATTATCATATTGCGAACTTTGTTGTAAGCGGTGACGAGTCTCTGGCTTCAAAACTTAGGTTGTAGGAGTCGAACAATGCACCAATGTTTATTCCTACATTGTCTGATTACAACCTGTACTTTGACGCTCCTTAATGAACCTATTTGTTCAGTAACTGTGTGTGACTATCTAACGTACTAAATATTCGAAGCAAATGCAGATTCATTCATATCTATAGCTCTTTTACACTTTCGAGTTGACTTCAAGCGAGTAAAACAAAATCACACAACATTTTAACTAATGGATGTTTAAATCTTGTCTTTTGTCAGACATAATGAGTAGACAGATCAAACACAGAAGATTATTACTTTAAAGCTGAAGATTTACTTACTGCTTAATGTATCCCTGACAACTTTTCTTGTTTGTCCGTTAATTACACAGGGTCCAGAGTAGGTGTTTGTCGTTAGAACATCAAAACCAGTCGAAAACCTCTGAAAAAATGGGTTATTTTGATCGCGTTACGGTTTCGTTACACATTCTATAGTCACAGGGCTTCTGATATTTCGCGGGAAAAAAGCAAAATTTCGCGGGATTTTCAGGGGCAAATTCGCGGAAAAATCGGCCAATTTCGCGGGATTTTCGCGGGAAAAAAGTCAAAATTCACGGAAAAATCGGCCGATTTCACAGGTTTTTTGCGGGAGAAAAGTCTAAATTCGAAGAAAAATCGGCCGATTTGGCGGGATTTTAGCGAAAAAAGTCAAATTACGAAGGATTTTCAGCGGCAAATTCTAAGAAAAATCGGCCGATTTCACGGGAAATTTCGGGGGGAAACTTCGCCAAGAAACAATCAGCAAAAAACAGCCGATTTCGCTGGATTTTTTTTGGTCAGATTTAGCTAAAATCGATCAATTTTGCGTCGATATGACCAGCGTTTTTTAACGTTTTTTTTATCAGGGATAATCATTTGCTCTTTCCACAACAGTTCGCTCGAGAAATGAGCGAATTCTAAAGCTATTAACATTATGGTTAGTACCCAGTTTTTCGCAACGTTCATCTAAAAACGCCTGGTAGTTTTGGGACGTTGTTTACTCGTTGCAGTGACGAAGTTTCAAGATAAATTTGGACATTTGGGGTGAATAAAACAGGTTTAATAGCCAAGATAAGTATCAAATATGTTTTGCCGACAGGTATTTGGAAATATTTCTGGCGGATTTCGCGGTATTTCGCGGAAATACCTGAATTTCGCGGCTCCGCGACCACGCGAAATATCAGAAGCCCTGTATAGACCGCAAACCAAGAGACTGAGGGCTCGCAAGATCGGCTTACAGTATAAA
>OZ037788.1:1796306-2028806 GCA_964035525.1 Porites cylindrica | reverse complement strand
CCAGTAATATCTACAATACCTCTTGTACAAGAAAGCTCCCTTCAGCCAGAGGAGTCCAGTGTTATTCAACCTACCGATGCTCTACATCACTTTCTGGAATACAAGGCAGTTATCTGACCACTGCAAATGTTATAGTGTCCTTAAGTAAGCAACAATTTGTGCGTACCTTGGAACGCCTTTTTGCTTGTTATTGTGATTGTGAAAATTAATTTAATATATGAGATCACGCAGTTTTCAATAACTAACATAATTTAAGTCCTTTATAAGGACACGAAAATATTGCATTCCAGCCATACATGACTGTAAACGGTATTATATGAACAAGGAAGTACTTTCTAAAAAATACCTCAACCTTTAACGTATTCTAAGTGGGTAACGTATTTTTAACGCGTTTGTTTATTCGTTGATTTTGTCACTTGTTCAACGGTTTATTAAAAATTAAGTGCTGGTTATTAGATAAACTTATAAATAAGGCTCATTTTGAGGCACATTTTTGTTGTTTTCAGAGAAACCAGGCCAGCCAGTTGTTCAAGTTAATCCAAGTGACGTTAAAGCAAGATCAGCATTAGTCACATGGCCGTATAATCCTGGAGCCGATGAAATGCCTGTAACTGCCTACAATCTTGAGTATCGAAATAGTACTTCTACACTTGATATACATTTGGGACTTGTATTAAGTAAACGGATTATCAACCTCAAGCCATACACAGCCTACAGTGTTAGGGTGTTAGCCAACAGTGTCTTAGGAAAGAGTCTTTGGAGTAATTTCACGAATTTCACAACAAAAACTGCCAGTAAGTGATGATGCAAATTAGATGCAGTGCTAAGAATGATAATTTATATAATACGTTCTTGTTCCAAAACACTGACCACCGCATCGTTTTAGCGACTCCACTCAATCGGGTAATGAAATATTAACTACTGGAGTTATCATCTTATATCTTTCCATTAAAATCTGAAAACCTGTGACACAGAAAGGAGTGTATGCAAACTAATTTGGCGTTTTTCCTTGCAGCATAGGCGTCCGGTTATAGGATAGACTGAACTATTCAGATTGAGTATCAATCGATCTAAACTTAAATTGTACTTTTCCTTTTTAGGGCCTGAAGTCGATGTCCAGATCGTGAATGTGACAAGCCATAATTCGCAAACAATTCTTGTGAAATGGCAGGTAAACATCAGATTTATTTTAACAAAAACTCCTTCGAGTCCACAAGTACTTCGTTTCTCAGGGGGGTTGCCTATTATTTCCATGCTTCGACCAAAGACTATTACCCTGTCGCTATTGAGGTGCGCTGATCTTTCCCTCGCCCATTCCCTCTCCCAGCCCCCACCCCTGCCCCCGCCTCAATCCTCTGTTACCCCGAAACTCAGAACTCGTAAAATTAATGGTGACTGTGTAGGAGCCTGGTTTCCTCAGACAGAAAAACCTGTGAAACCAATGCCATCTTTTTTTTCATTTAATATGTTCACGACTTTGTGTAAACAAGGGAAAAAAATTTTAGGCTTGAAATTGTCTGCATCAATCCCGCAAATTTATCATTTTTAGTTGATTTTACTGTTAAAAGGTTTGAAAATAAACATAGGTATTGGGGAGGAGACTGGATATTAAAGCCGGTGAACATCAGTTTTGGGCCGCAGTTTATGAAGTGAGGTCCATTACATTGCACAATCCATTGTTTTTTGTTGATGAATTGTGACTGAGTGAATTAATGCGGTTTGATAGAAATGAAATCGAACGTTATGCACCGTCAAGCCCCCAAAAAGCTAACAAAAGCATATTAAAAAAACTTTGACAGGCTTCATATACCCCACTTAATTAACTATGGTATAAAGTATATAAAGTATGTTTGCAATAACTGTGGATTCACAAGTATGTCAAAAAGAACGAGGGATGACTAATAAAAAAAAAACAATAACAGCAACATATTACACGGAGAAGGGTGTTCTTTTTAGATATTTACCGTAACCTGCGGCGGTCCCGCGGTCTCCTAATTCTGGTCTCGCAGTTATGACAGTAGTGACTTGCAAACAAATGTCAGAAGATAACCATGGGTATGTCCTTATGAGCATGCAAGGCAGTTAAATGGGAGGAGAGGTTACTTAAGGATGTATTACTTGAACACTAATTTAGTCATGTTCATGTCCAAGACACCAAGCTCCACCAATTTAAACGGACCCTTTAGAGGGTACAGCATTGAATACAAGGAAGAAGGGAAAACTTCATGGACAACAGTCAATGTCAGTGACTCATCAACCGATAAGACTTTACAGAGCCTGAAGAAATGGACAGTATATTTCATTAGAATCGCAGTCAGTAATGGCGACTTTCTTGGTCCGCCGGGTCCTGAAAAGCAAGTTCGGACGCTAGAAGATGGTTTGTATACTCCTTGACTTAAGCTTGTTTTCTACACGTTTCTGTTTCTTTTTGCCCCTTGATCACTTCCAAAACAAAAATAACTAACAAAAAAATCTAACGAAAGGGGTGCAATTGACTTTCACCTCTGACTCTCTTCTTATATTTAGCTCCCAGCAAACCGCAGAAGCTAGTCATCAGCTTCCAAGAGCCAAGTGAAATTACAATGCCTAGAATGACGGTCCAGTGGCAACGACCTGCTGAACAAAATGGTATTATAAGGAAATATCGATTGGTTTTGAACTATACCATTGATGGAAGACAAACTACCATTACAAGTGAAACAAATAATCAGACCTTTAGCCACAGTTTAGATGTTTTCGGTGGAATTCAGTACAGTGTTGAAATCTGGGCAGAAACTGTTAAACCCGGGCCAAGGCTAACTGGAGCTAAACAAGTACCAGAATACAGTGAGTATTTGCTTTTCAGTTTCCTGCCCTCAGTGCTGTTGTATCAGCGGCCCTTTGAATAGATGATTTGTGTAAACGGAATTCGTATACAGCTCTGAGCTGCGAGTCCTAGAAATAAAAGAAAGATACTTCTCTTACTTAAAATGCCCTATAACGCCTACAAAGAGAGAGGAAAAAAGTGGAAGATTCCCAAGTCCATATTTTGAATTACTTCTGCCAATTAGCATCGTGGTCAGGGAAATTTATGGTGTGTATTAAATAATTATATGGTTAAATTTCTCACCCTATAATTCAATAAATAGTGCCATTTTACAATTTTTCGGTTATCACAAGTTTGCATTCTCATCAGTTGCTTTTTTTAAAATTCTTTTTGCAGAACCAAGCGCGTCGCCTCAAAACATAACCTCTAAAAAAATAAACAAAACAACTTACAGAATAAGTTGGAATCCTCTTTCCAGAGACAAAAGCAATGGTAGAGTGATCGCTTATGAAGTGAATCAGACGAGGCTTTCTACTTCACGTAATGCAAGACCCGTATGCACTCCGTCAGTTCTACAAAACGCAACAGATGCATTTATTGTTTTAACTGGTCTTTCATCTTGTTCCGTTTACAAAGTTGAAGTACGTGCCTACACTTCTGCTGGCCCAGGAGTCTTTGGTAGACTTACTCGTAACATCGCGTATTCAGGTATGTCGATATAGTCAGATCTGTTTAATACGAACACAAAATCGGGACAGAGCCAAGCGTGCGCGTTATAGAGATTGCCCCTTTATAGTCGGGCAGATAGAGATAGGTAAAGTTTTGCATCGTTGAGAAGAACTGTCTAAAAAAGAGAGGCGTTAGGATTACGTATCTCCAAGGGAAATTGAATGGCTTCTACGACAGTTAGAACTACCTTTAAGCTATCGAAGAAAACTTTCCGTTCCAAAGAAAGCACATTACGCAGTTTTGAGTGATGTTTCGATAATGTTCTTTGCCGGAAGGGCGATGTATTTGACTCGTTCTCATATACTGTAAGTGTATCCATCCCTTACAATCATTGCAAATGATCACTTCCGATTGTTGTAGTTCCTGGTGAACCAACTGACGTGAAGACGGAAAATCCTGGTAAACGGAGCATAACCTTGCGGTGGGGTAAACCGAAACTACACGGCGATGATGTAAGACGTTACAAGGTAACCTTCGACTTTTTTTATAAAGAAAATTTAGATTTTGTTTATAATGGAAGTGCACTTAGCTTATCCAGCTGGTTTACAAGCACTTAAGTCAAATAATTTGAAACAATAATCTTAATAGAACATAACAGGATTAAAAACCACAACTGGCAGGAAGCAATCGTTTGGCTCTTTAGGCGCGAGAGACGTCCCTCGCTCTCGCGTGTCCTCTCGCGTATTACTCGCGCGTGACTTCTAAATATATCCGCTAAAAGAAGGGTATGCTCGTATGCTATTGCATACGTTTATGGGCTAAGGGTGGATTTCCACTGAATTTTTACGTGCATAGATGCGTAAAATTTGCGTTAGCAAATAAAAGAGGGGCAATGTATGAGAGATCGCGCGTAAAAGTTGAACCCCGCTCAACTTCACGTTTAATCAAAAAACCTAAAAATGGCCTTTTACCAACTTTTTCACCTGATTTGACATGAAATAGACAGATTTGGTTGTTTTATCCTGAAAAATGGATTTTTTTCAAAAAGCTTGGTACTTTGCTTAACCCATTCGCTCCTGGGGATTTTGCCGAAAAAGACGTTTTGAAGATACTCGAGTGGTTTTCTGGCTACTGTCCTGCTATAAAGAGCTAAAACTTACCACAAACCGCTTTACAGGTCGTACACTTCACGGCCTTCTGATCCAGATGCAAAATATCAGCTTGCGAAGTTCGGCCATGCGCAGAAAGCAAAATTTTGGGGTTTAAAAGTGACACAGCAGTCTTGACTTTTACTTTTCGCTTTCTCTCCTCCCCTCTTTTTTCGCTTTTCTTGACTCATTTTTTTTTTTCTCTTGCTGGGCATTTAGTAGGCTTCATTTTGGTGGGAATAGTTTTTAGGAAAGCTTTTAGGATCTTAGGATTAGGTGAAAGGAAAGGTAGGTGAGCAATGAAACAAGATTTTCATGTAGATTTTCAGGTCAATGTTACATGGTTTTTTGCCTCTTTCTCCGGTGTCCTTGACTGAATTGTGCTCATTCTGGTATTGTTTGAAAGATCTCTTCACTCTGCACAACTTAGCGGACAAAGTTGTCCTTGACCGTTAAAACTGATGACGTCACAAAGGGTAGAAAGGACGTGGATCCGCACGGGCGGTTAAGGGCGGTTCAGGGGCGAATGGGTTAAGCTTAACACGTGTAGGTGTTCCGTACACACGAAGCCAGTTTAACAATACGCTTAGTGGTTCAAAGTTCCGTGTGAACAGAGCGAAAATATTGAGCGGTTCCGTGTGAACAAAGTGACCGGTCAAATTTTTCAACCGGTCGAAAATTCGTCCGTTGCCATGTCAACGTAACCTTATAGACAACCATATAGTTACATAACAGTTATTTATGCATGCCGCAGATAATCTATAAAGGCACAAAGGATTATTATCCAGAATTTAAACCGCATACTGGAATTCAAGAAACAGACTCTCCGACGTTAACAATGAACATCACCGATCTTTACCCTGGGACAGAGTATACATTTGTTGTGAGGGCTGAAAATCATTGTGTTTATGGAGGCAACAGTTCTATGGCGCAGGGAAGCACAAAAGTCGACGGTAAGTTATTTACTGTTTGTTTTTGCGTCTGTTTTGTTCTGTGTCCTCTTATGGTTGATTCTTTACATCTCCCTTTATTTCCTTTATAATATTAATATCAGTGGTATAGGTTGGTTGGTTTTAGGAATATCGTCAAGGAATCTTGCTTATCAATTACTCAAACCGTGATCCTGTTAAAAAAACCAACCGTTAAATTTGGCCTCGGAGCAGGGACGGTTACAAAGTACAAGCAATCAGCTCAAGAGACTAAAATCATTACCCGGTGAACGACAGCCAAAAATTATTCTCAGAATCTTTCCAGATGGAATGGAGCGAATAACTTGAGTTTGCACTCGATCGAATTTCCAGTTTCCGCGCGTGTAAACGCTTCTCCAGTTATTTTTTGTTTACCTAACAGCTCCTGTGGCGCCTGTTTACCACGAAGTCCAAGTAATCATAACATACAAAATGCCTGTGAATGTCACGGTGTGGCCTGCAAAACAAACCAATGGCCCCATTAGGTATGAGCAGTCATCTTATTCAACAATGAATGAATGAGGCTGAGTATCTTATGAAGAATTATGGAGATCGAGGAGGGTGTTATCGGCCGAGGCGAATAACACCCTCCGAGATCTCCATAATTCTTCATTTCATAAGACAGCCGACTTCAATAATTGTCTTATTATTCATTCAAAATAATTCCCAGTTTAAAAACAAAGCTAAAACATGCTTACCTCAATCGATATTAAGTTCATCTTCGACAGTGCATGTTTAGGGTTGTTCATCTCAGCAAATATTCTCCAAATAGCAGATGTCGCCCTTCGAGTTGTGTTCTTGCTGTTCTTGCCGTGTTTTTTGCTATAATTTCGCCTAGTTCTTACTCTTGAAACGAGTAAAATACCCGCCATTTTTTGTTTTCACAACCAAAACAACTCAACCTCGACCCCAGGTCTTCTCGGTTAACGGTGCCTTAACCTGCAAGAACGCTGCATTTTTGACGTCATTTCCTCGTTAAACGCAAAATTCTTCCAAATCTGGTCATCAGTGACTGGTTATGGTGAATTATGCGTGTGCTTTTAGCCAATCAGAATCGGGGAAATATTTTGAATGAATTATTATAATAACACCTATTATCACAACCCCGTTTCCCAGGTTTTCTCTTCTACCCGTCGGTCTATCTCTCTCTTGCTAAGTAGGGATGGGAAGGAAGGGACCCTGGGAAAGAGGTTGCTATGTGCTATTTATTAATACTAAGGATTTTACAAAAAATAACTATCCCTTTGTGGTTTTTATTGCAATAAATACTACACGCACTGTGGTTAATAGTTTCAAACCAATGATCTAACTGGGTACAAAGACATGGCTGACGAAACTGGAAAGGTTTCCTTTGCTTCGTCTTTTCTTTTAAACTAGTGTCTTTAAAATGTTAAGTTCAGTGACGAATTTATTGCACTTCAAGACTTGCAAAACCAATGTCTTACTGAATCATGTCATCACGTTATCACCGGATCGTTATGGGTGATAGTGTTAGAAACAAGAGAAGGGAAGTCATGGATACATGGTTTTGACCTCCCTCCCCCCCCCCTCCCCCCCCCTCCCCAATGAAGATGTTCATAGCTGGGGGTTCATTTTAACTTTGATTGTGGACAGACTTAGAGTATTTGTAAGGATAACTTTATGAGCAGTTAGTAGCAAAAGCTTTCTAACATGTGTCTTTCTATTTTGCTTTAATTTTTTCTGATACTGACAGTGATTATCAAGTTTTGGTGCATCAAGTGAATGACTGGACTGATGAGGTCTCTGAGTGGAACACACTTGGAACAGATGTGTATATTGCTGCTCAAATTCTCGCTAATTCTACGAATCCATCAATTGTTTTTGTTGTGGGAGATGGTAAAACCTATGATAGTTATGAAAACAAGCAGCTGTCAAATGGTCAAAAGTACAAGATATATTCCAGAGGATTGGCTCGCCGCGTAACCAAGGTAACCGCCTAATCAAAAGAGTGACTAATTCAAGGTACTTCAAGGGCAACAAAGAACGTGCAACTTGTTTTGCAACACTTCTGTAAGACGAGTTGCATGGCGATGTTGCGCGTTTTACCACCATCGTTCGAACGTGTCTTACGACAAAATCGGTTCCAAGGTTTTTTTATTGGGTGGTAAAACGCGCAACATCGCTATTCAACTCGTTTTGCAGCAATGTTGAATGTTTTTTGTTGCCCGTTTTACTGAACTTTTAAGTATGTGTGATGAAAAGCTATCAAGGGTCTTAACCTTCATTACGCAAACTTCACTAAAGTGTACACATTTCATTTTGTAAATCCCAGAAAAACAAATGCTTCTGTGCAAAATTCACTTGCCCAGGAGAATTTGTTTGAGTCGTCGCAGTTGATATCGTTTTTCCAACATCAACTGCTTTATTAACGATTTATTACATTTAAGCTCACAAATATCAGGTTATAGAGTACTAAAGTGTGACGTCATAAAAACAAATTTGTGAAATTATGGGATTTGCCAGCATATTCTGAAAGAGCAACAACCAAGAGGCCTACTTGCCAAAAACTAGCATTGTGGGGCAAATTGCCTCTGAGATATTAGCCCAGTTATGCTCTGATGACTCCATACAAATCCTTCTAATTTTGACTTGGGTCTAAACGTTTAGACCCAATTCAAAATTAGAAGGATTTGTATGGAGTCATCAGAGCGTAAATGGGCTAATATCTCAGAGGCAATTTGCTCCCAAATGCTACTTTTTGGCAAGTAGGCGTCTTAGACGTTGTTCTTTCAGAATATCTTGACAAATCCCATAATTTCACAAATTTACTTTTTATGGCGTCATCACTTTAGAACTCTATTACGCGCGACAAGAGGAGCCGGCAATCCTGACCTGCAGGTTGTTATTACGCATGCGTGGCATGTATGCAGTCAGCACTGCACAGAATCTATCCTCTTTTTCAGAAACGTTCTGTGAATCAAAACTATCTGTTTGGTAAAGCAAGTCTAATTGCCAAAGTTCAAATAGACAAAGGTGAGATCGTTTTAATTTGTGTTGAGATAGCCTTTCTGTAAAATGTTACTTTCATTTATCCGACTGAATCACAGGGCGCAGAGGAACTATTTGTGATGGCAAATAGAGCGAAAATTTTACTGCCGCACGAACGAGTCGCGTTTGTTTATTGTAGAATCTAATATTATGAATTTGACCTTCCAAATAGTCATGCGATCGTGTTACTAACCTACTAAAATATTATCTAATGCTCGGTAGGAACGAACGTCTCCCGAAGGGGGAAGAATTCGGAAAGCGAAGCTTTCCGAGCGAGGCACGAAGTGCTGAGATGAAAAAGAGACAAGCGTGTCTCTTTATTATATGTTAGTCGCTGTCATTCGTCCGTAGTCATTACCTTCAGCGGTTTCACCGGGCATAAGATAATATTTTACCAGGTTAGTAACACGATCGCATGACTATTTGGAAGGTCAAGTTCATCATAGATTCTACAGTAAACAAAGGCGACTCGTACGTTCGGCAGTAAAATTTCGCTTTATTTGCCATCACAAATAGCTCCTCTGCCCTGTGACTGAATCATGAAACATGAAAATTTAAACATGTTCTATTTTCCTTTATCTCATTTCATTTCATTTCTGTTACATACAATTTAAAGCCACTAGTCTTCGATAACTGTAGGTAACTGTACGACAATACAGAAAAGTACCGTAAAATTCCGAAAATAAGCCCCTCCATGTATAAGCCCCCCCCCAAATATAAGCCCCCCAAAATCGCAACGCGAAAAACCCTCCGTTAAATCGCCCTCCAAATATAAGCCCCCCGGGGGCTTGTACTTGGAAATTGCCCTCAAACACAAAGTAAAGCAAAGCAAAAACTGTAAATTTCCTTCCAACTATAAGGCTAGCCCAATCGATTTTGAAACGCAAATTTCCCTCCATAGATAAGCCCCTCCGAATATAAGCCCCTCATAAAGGGCCTTTGAAAAATATAAGCCCCGGGGCTTATTTTCGGAATTTTACGGTAACTGAGTTCCGTAAGGGTGCGATCACAAAATGATGTAATGACGAAGATTGAAGAAACATTGAAACATACGAACACCGTACTAAGACAATGGCTGACCAAAAATAGTTCCTGCTACACCCAGTAACAGCACAAAAACCCTTTTAGTTCAATCACCCACCGGCATGGACCACGGAAATCTGTACGTAATAAGGAGGTTTCCTATGGTGTGACCGGCCATATAAGTGAAACCTCTTCAGCAGGTACTTTTAGATGGGACTATTGACTTTTCATTATTGCTGAGAGGACCATACATGTTGTTGACAGACAAATAGAATGAGGAACTATAATTGGCTTATTGACTTCAGACTAACCGATAGATAGAGAAAACTCTCCTATGCACAGGCTGAATGATTCAGTGAGACATTGTTGAACCTGAAACTCACTATCTGACCAATGACTCACGTTCAGCTACCGACAGAATAGAGCCCGCGAGAAATTCTGAATCCCGTTTGCGGGCAAGCGGCAAACGTGAATTTGAATTTGTGCCACTTCAGCAAGTTTTCGCCTTACCTGTTTTCAACTGTTTTTTTGCTTCTACAACAAATAAGTAGTTTCACGTTATTTTCATCCAAAGAATTGGTTTAGACTATTTTTATCTGCTCATTTTCTACTTTGAGAAATTCTCAACTTGCGTCTGCCGTTTTCCGTTTACCGTAAAGGTACCTCTTAATCTTTGTAATGCCTGATAGATCAACCGTGTGCGTGATTCACCTACCAGAAAGAGTCAGAATGACGGATCAGCTAAACTTACCATCTTCAGACTGACTGACTGACTGACCGACTGACTGACCGACTGATTGACTGTCCGACTGATTGACTGACTGACTGACTAACTGACTGACTGACTGGTTGGAATTTTCTTTCACTAATTTTCACGTTCAATCCTTTAGTTTACAAATGCGATGATGCAGACCGACAGGGAGGGGACACCGGCTCGCAATCCGGCGACAAACCTTCAAACACAGGTTTGTTAGTTGATTTTTTATAGTTTCCCAATATTAATTGTAATCGAACTAAAAGACGGTTTGTTTTAGGAGCTGAATTTTTATCTGCTCATTTTCTATTTTGAGAAATTCTCAACTTTCGTATGCCATTTTCCGTTTACCGTAAAGGTACCTCTTAATCTTTGTAATGACTGATAGATCAACCGTGTGCGTGATTCACCTACCAGAAAGAGTTAGAATGACGGATCAGCTAAACTTACCATCTTCAGACTGATTGATCGACCGACAGACTGACTGACCGACTGATTGACTGTCCGACTGACTGACTGACTGACTGACTGACCGACTGACTGACTAACCGACTGATTGACTGTCCGACTGATTGACTGACCGACTGACTGACTGACCGACTGATTGACTAACTGACTGACTGACCGACCGACTGATTGACTGTCCGACTGATTGACTGACTGACTGACTGACTGGTTGGAATGTTCTTTCACTCATTTTCATGTTCAATCCTTTAGTTTGCAAATGCGATGATGCAGACAGACAGGGAGGGGACACCGGCTCGCAATCCGGAGACAAACCTTCAAACACAGGTTTGTTAGTTGATTTTTTATTCTTTCCCAATATTAATTGTAATCGAACTAAAAGACGGTTTGTTTTAGGAGCTGAATTTTTATCTGCTCATTTTCTATTTTGAGAAATTCTCAACTTTCGTATCCCGTTTTCCGTTTACCGTAAAGGTACCTCTTAATCTTTGTAATGCCTGATAGATCAACCGTGTGCGTGATTCACCTACCAGAAAGAGTCAGAATGACGGATCAGCTAAACTTACCATCTTCAGACTGACTGACTAACCGACTGACTGACTGACCGACTGATGACCGTCCGACTGATTGACTGACTGACTGACTGACTGACTGACTGACCGACTGATTGACTGTCCGACTGATTGACTGACTGACTGACTGACTGACTGACTGGTTGGAATGTTTTTTTTCACTCATTTCCATGCTCAATCCTTTAGTTTACAAATGCGATGATGCAGACAGACAGGGAGGGGACACCGGCTCGCAATCCGGCGACAAACCTTCAAACACAGGTTTGTTAGTTGATTTTTTATAGCTTCCCAATATTAATTGTAATCGAACTAAAAAACGGTTTGTTTTAGGAGCTGAATTTTGAAATATCTATGCGTTATAAGCAACAACCAAGTTCCCAAAATCCTCTCCCTCCGTCCCTTTGAGGGAAGAAGAGAGATAAGGTAAGGATGGGAACGAGGTTGTATTTAGAAATCGCCTATTGAGTCACTAACTTTAACATTGCAGCACCCGTAATATCATCCGTCGTCTTGGGGATTGCATTGGTCATTTCTCTTGGAGTGCACCTTTATCAATGGCGTGCTCGGGGAATTTCCAAATATGGCAAAAAGTATTCAGTCGAGGAATTACAAGTGATAGCTTACCAAAATGAAGGAGGTTTGTAGCGTTTGTGTAAAATAATGAGTGGCATTTTCAGTTTAAACTGAGTTTACAATTACGTTATCGAGCACGGGTACTGGGTAATAAGTAATATTTATAACCAGGCCACAAGTGAAATATCTAAAATATTAAAATGAGAATACTTATGATATAAATTTACTCACCGTAAATCTCGTTATAGCCATGTTCATGCAAAAGCTAGGGATTTTTGCATCTACAGAGACGACGCTGTTTAGGAAAACATCTTCATCAAAAAGGAGGAAGATGAAGGAAAAAAAAGAATTACACTTACCCCTAAGTAACTTGTCCGGGAAAAATATTCACAGGGATAAAAATAAATACTTGAACAAATGAATAAAAAAAGATAATAATAAACCTCTTCTGTTATGTTTGATGTCTGTGGGCTTGTTTTGTAATGACGACAGAACTCCACCTTTCCACCCCCAAGAAAAGAAAAATAAAACAAAGCAAAACAGACTTACATTAATTTGTTAAGATATCCATTCTTCCTTTTTCTCCTCGATTTTGATAAGATTCCAACCATTTTCAATCTTAGGCGATGCAGAAGTCCCGTCTCCTAAAGTGGGATCGTTTCATATGGAGCTGCAGCCGACTCAAATCCAGCAAACGACAAAAGATTCAGAATATGAATCTCTAATATAGAACCCAGATAGAGATCATGATGATGCCTAAAAATTTAACAAGACAAGATTATGTTAATGCCGCCTTCGATCGTCTACCTAAACCGCAGGAAAACGAAGTATATCAAAATATGTAAAGGGACGGAAATGAAATATGTGAAAATGACAAGTACCTTGACAACCTTGTATGCGACAAACATACAGCAGAACCACGGTCTGTTCGAATTCTCCCCGGAACATATACAGCATATTTCGACTAAACTTCCGGTAACTTCAGTAGACTTGGTGCGTTTCCAGTAGACTCCAACAGACGAGTTTTCAACCCTCCTTAAGGGTTAATTGTACTTCCTGTTTACTTTCACGACTAGACTTTTAGTTACTCTAGTGGAATCCAGTTTTTGACCACTGGAATATAGTTGAGTGTATTGGACATGACTGCCCCATTTAGGAACTTAACTCGTTTAATCTCCTTCTCAAAGGGTACATCTAAGGCAAGAATGATAACCGAGAACAGTGAAGGATCGACTGAAGCTGTAATAAATAGGGCGGAATAACAGGATCGAGGTTTCATAAAAATAAGGCAACAGAATTGACCTTTTGAAAAATGTTAGAGGTAAAATATTGGTAATTATAAAATAAAAGAGTTGAAACGTCAGATTTTCAGTTAACTTAGTTTGAACAGCGAAACGGGATCCTTTTTCGTTTGTTTGTTTGTTTGTTTGGGTCGTTGGTTTTACAAGAAAAATAGCCTCGACTTAGTCAAATGAAACATTTTATTACATGCGTATAGAACGTCTAGTTGCCGTTGCGTTCGCTTTTTTGGTTTTGTTGTTGGAATTTTATAGCAGATTACAAGCACACAAAGTTGAGAGCATAACGAACAACAGTTGTAATTAAATAAACTCAGTTTTATCACTGTTATGTTTTGTTTCTAACTGAGACTTGCAGAGCCTTTGTTTGTTTCCGGCCGTCACTGTAGATAAACTCCCACAGTTGTTTTGCACTCGCGGTGTTCCCCAAGGTACTCGCTAGTTTCTCCTCTGACAACTGACACAACTCTTGAATGTTTGTCACGTTTTTCATAATAAATCTGAAAAGAAGGCACAAGTTAACGAACCGTCAGTTCTCTCTAGCGACACAACGATGATGTCTATAGCTACCAGAATGGAAGGAATGACGAGCGAGCGAAACGAGAGGCAAGCTGGGGAGAGACGCCTCAGTCGCTCGCTCGCTCGTAACATGCTCGCCGACGCGTCATTTGTGAAGGATTGCTACTAATCTCATGACGTGATATTCCATCTCATGCTGGCGGTTTAGACTCTTCTCAGAAGGCAGTATGTGATTCACTGTTTCTTTGCTAATTGCCTTGAATAATCTAGGTACCAAGTTCCTGTCTGGCTTCTTTCCAGGCTTTCTCGATCATTAAATTCCCCCCGTAACCACGTGACCCGAAATGCATAGGCCGCGCGGGATAATGAGGCCTAGGGACTAGGGACAAAGCAAAGCAATAACGGAGAATCCGTTTGATGTGACGATGAAGAATAACGCTACAAAAGAAATTGTCATGTTATGAGTCTGTACCTGTAGTTCTTGAAGTTGACTCCAGGAAGTTTCAGAATAAAGTCCTTGACAATAGAAGAGAAAATGACATGCGGGTAAGTGGTGATAGCTTTTCTGGCGCCACTTGTTTAAAAGGTAGATAATGCTATCCACCAAATGAATATCTATCCAATGGATAACGCAGTTGCTTTCTCTAATACTTGTCCTCTGCATAGCGCAATGCTACTTAAAGTAACAGACAAACGCTAAACTAACTTACAATCAAACCATATAAGGATTTTAAACAAACATCGTGATCATTATACGTTTCTGGGAAACTGCCCTCCTACCCCTCCCCTAAGCTAACATTTTGCCTTAAGTGAGAAGTAATTGCTAACGTTGACTTAGGGGAGGGGTAGGTGGGGATCATTCGAACGCGAGCAATCACCAACCACCAAAAGATTGAAAAGACAATGAATAAAACCCACACCGACAATGGTTTCCACAACACCAAGAAGCACCCAATACTCCCTCTCCCACGATCCCCCAAAGAATTTTTCGTAAGTATCCTGGATGTAACATACGTCCTAAGAGAAATTTAAGACGTTACTGTTAGTACTTGTGGCCCCATGTTGTATGTGATGTCTGAAGCAGCTCAAAGTCTGATCCTATCGACTGGCTGTATTAGCATCAGGATCAGGATAATTTGCCTGTGAATCATTAAAAGAATATCGTGAAAATAGTCGCCGTAAGGCGACTTCTTTTGCTGATCAGTGCTAACAATAGACGCACAACTTTATTTCAATTTGAGTCCTCGAGGGTTACAGCAATAAGTAAGATGGTAGACTATTGACCCCAAAGACGCGACTGACATTAGGTCCGATGTACCGTAAATTTGTCGTATTTGATGTGTTGTGTTGTGGGTTAAACTGAAATACAAGGTGAAATTAAAATAAATCTTCAAGGAAATACTGCGAGCGCAAAAGAAATACAGCAACGTACTTACATCCTTTTGTCGCAAAAGTTCTCAAAGACCGCAAAAGAGATACTCCTGACAGAAAACTACTACTTAGTGCTCTTGAAGTAGCAACGTTGAAATAAAAGCTGAACTGAAAATGCTCGAAGGCGATTTAAGTTAAAATCAAAAAATGCAAATAAGGACTAGGCGCACGTGGGATTCCTAGGGGAGTTAATTTACAGCTAAATTGTTCTTTAGGGTGTTAGATACAATAGTGAATATGTCTGTTTTTAACAGTCCTTTATACGTTGAAATTAAAAAAAAAAACGATATTCATAGAAGACTTAAATATTCATTAGATACTACATTATAGAACACTATCTATTCATCTTCATCGAAAAAAGAAAAAAATGCATATTTGGGCCCATTAAATATAATTTCATGGAGTTTGCGTTACCCCTGGTTGCGTGACGGTTTCAACATTTTATGCAAAAACATCGAAAGTGAACTTCGCGTTTACCTCTCTCGACGGGTTGCTTTTTAATTGCCCGAGCTAGATTTTTTTTACTGAGGTATAATAATTCTTCTAAAATTCCATGTACCAAGCCGTGATTTTTTCCCTTAAAGTTTCCCCAAATTTCATTTCTTATGAAAGTGCTGAAGATAGGAATCTTCGGGCGATTTTTAACCGAGTGAAAAATGCATTATCTTGCAATATTTTTTACCAAATGGCATCTTAACTGGGATGCCTTACTTACCTGCCAAAGATGAACTTGTTTCCTTCAACCGCCTTTCTTCCCGAGGGCTTTGAAAATGGTAAAATTCAAAGGTTTTAGACCGGCGACTATATGACGTGGGGCAGCATTTCACTTTTTGGCGGTTTTCTCGCAAAAAAAAAATACTTTTGTGATTTTCGAAAATGTTTCACCAAAGGGTTTTTCCTGACTGAAAATGAAGTATTTCGAAATTTCAGTTTTTAAGGCAAATCAGACGACGAGCGAATAGTATTCCATGATGCATTTTTCCAGAAGCATCACGCAATATCGAAATAAGGTCTTTTTCTCGTCGCCTTTTTTCTCATTTTTGTTCCAGTAAAAGTAAGAAAATTGCATTATTTTGTTATTTGACATGATTTCTCCGATTTGCAATGGCTTAAGAGCGAAATTTCCGCATAGATAACAATTACTCACCGAGGTGGAGGTTGCTAGTCGTGAATATTCACAACTAGCCACTGACACTGAGGTGAATAATTGTTTTAGTGTATACTAAAACAGTGAACAGTGAGATAATTCAGCACAAAAATGATGATTTTTAACTCAAATACTGTTGCCAACGATTACAATTTTGGCGCGTAATGACCGTGCGGCCGCGGCCGGCGCTTTTTCTTGCCGACAAATAAAACTTTTGAAGGCATTTGTTTAGCTCTTGCGGGAAAATTTCTCCAAAAGGAGTTGTGAATTCTTTTTGTATTTAAAATCATTCTGTAAAAAAAGACTATTAAATTTAGTTTTAAGCTTATTTAGGAACAAGTCAACTAAATAAAGTAACGCAAGACTTCAGCTTAATTTGCATTTGTAAACAAAAAACTTTTTCACCGGTTTTATCGATAAATTCGAGTAAAAAAGACAAAGCTTTACCTGTTAAAACTTTCAAACCGAACTTCGTCACCTTCTTCGTGTATTTCGGGAACAGCTTACTTGATTAGTTGTGAAATTTCTTTTTTTCTTACGGCAGCAAACCGGGAAGGCACTTAGCTCGCAACTTACGCGAGTTTGGGGTCGCTCGCTCGGAGGAACTGGAGCTGAATCAGTGAATAGTGCAATTGAGCTCCTTTGAGCGCGAAGCTGAAATAAATCCTTCTTTGGCAATTACCTTCACAGCGGAGCGGCTGTTTTGTTGGAGTCACTTTTTAGATCAGTCATGGTTTCGGTTCTCCTGGTGAACCTTTCAGTTGCCGAGTCTCATACTTTGTGTTTCTAGTTGCGACCGAGAGTACAAGTAGTTCTCGACAGATCAGTGAAACACATGTAAGGATATTCATTAATTGAGTAGCCAATCAGACCCTTCAAAGTAACGCTGAAATTCATCTTTAAAGCGCAATGAATATCAGCTAACTCAATATTCTCAAAAGCAGAAGCTGCTGAACCGAAACATGTTTGGAAACATCGAGCACTGCGATGTTCATTACGCGCGTGCTGAAGAGTAGTGATCATGATAATTATGTCACGTACGCAGTGATAATATAGCATGAAACGAGGTGCATCATGGGATACTATTCGATCTTAATCGGGGGGCAAATCTTAAAAAGACAGTACATGCGCAAATTGTACTTTGTATTGCTGTTTTTTTTGCTTAAGATAACACATGGATGACAAGCAAATTATCTGATATTTCTTCGTGGCAATTTGTCTTTTGGGACAACGGAAGGTATCTGTTGAGTTTACAGCCAAAATATATCGATGCTTTGCATGTTTATGTCCTGACGCATAGTTTGACACCATGCAAGTCAAACAGCAAAGTATTTATTTTCATCCAATTTGGGATGAATATCTTTTATAAAGCCATCATTGAACCTTCCATTTTCCCATCTCTACCGACTTCTTTCCGAATCGTGATCAGTTTCGTCTAGTATTGCTCTTCAGTTCAAAAGCATTTTTGGTCGCATCACAATGGCGGAATAATAACTTTCATTTTTCACGCATTGAGCAAATGAGACCTCAGGCAATGATGGAACTTTATTTGTACTTAAAAAATAAAGAAAGGCACATCTTGGAAGGAATCCCTTAAAGGGATCACTAAGAAATGTGACCTGGAAAGCAAAAACAGCCACCACTGTTAAAAGGATGGTATGTACACGGAAATAGTTTAAGGGGTGACGAATGGTCTTTGCGAGCATTCGCGAACATTTCGAGCACTGCGATTTTTTTTGCGAGCACGAGCAGAGATAAAAAATTTGATTTGCGAGCAGTGAGCAGTTTAGAGAGTACAACTCGCGAGCAGCGAGCATTTCTTATATTTTCCGCTTGCAGCAATCCATATGGAAATCCTTTTCCATATGGGGGTTTTCATTTTGAGCGCACAAAGTTTTTTGAAGCAAGTTTGAGTAACACCTTCTCCACATTTTTATTGTTTTCCCTCCACCTTCTCCTCATTTCTATTCTTATAGGAGGTGGTGGAGGAGGAGGAGGAGGATGAGGAGGAGGAGGCGGAGGGAAAACAATAGAGATGATGAGGAGGGAATTCAAGATTGAGGAGCGAAAATAACAAAATTGTGGAGGAGGGAATAAAAAAAATTGAGGAGGGAAACGTGGTAAAAAAAAGATAGCTTGCTTTCTTTGGCTATTCCAATAGATTTCTTTCAAAGCGCTTTGTAATTGACTCTTTTTGTTTTAAACGGTATCTCTTATCTGGTTTTATTGCTAGCAATTATTAGTCGCGTGTTTAATCAATTGATCCTTGTTAAGTTTTTTCTTTTATAATAATACGTCAAGATGCTCCCTTGAGGCTTTTCCTGTAGAGCTAATTTGCATTCAACTTTGGGCTTGTGAACTCGCATAATTACCTGACTAACGGCGCGTGAAACGTTGAGACTTCAATAGTTTTTCATTTCCCCGAGATCGAACGGAGGAAACAGTTCTGTAATAGTCAGACAAAATTGAAATTGAGAATTTTCAGCTCCACTTTGTGTATATGTGCGTGTGTTTTGTTCATATATACGAGTTTTAGTGCTAAATAAGAAGACGTAAACTTAATTGAAACAAAGATTTTTCAACTTCATTTTCTGTATGTGTTTTGTTTATATGTCTGAGTTTTAGCGCTAAATAAGATATAGGAAGCCGTTTCTCGCTTTGCTAGGTAATCGCTTTCTCTTATTCCTATTTTCCTTTTAGTAGACGGTCTGAAAACCGAGCTCAAGTTACTTCACCGGCAAGCCGAGGCAAGAGAGAAAGACACTTATACATATTAATAAAGGGAATCCACTTTTTGCGAGGGAATCCAACAACGAGGCTTATCTTAGACCCTAGTATACTACTCATAATAACATAAAAAAACTGATGATGAAAAGCACAAACTTTTCATCGAAATAGAATTATCGTGCATTTTGAAAGGATCAGAATAGCAACATGAAAAATCCTTTCAATTAGCTTTTATAAATACCCGATAGATAATTTAAGTCTCCTACGAGCGGAAATAATTAATCGTTCAGCTTTTTTTTATAGTCCAGCTGTTATCGACCAAAATTGTTCACTTTTATGATAAAAGCATGAAACTTTGCCAGATTACAACCAACCCTAAGACTAACATTTTTGGATATGGAGCCAAGCCAAATTCAACACCGGACACGAGTACTGCGCAGGCCCTAAAATGGCCTACATGAAAACGAGGCTGTTAGTGGAAATCCTTCTAAAATACCATTTTTGAGTGTTTCTGTAAGTAAAAGTCGTAGATATTGTGGAAGAAAACATTTGCTTTACTGTCATGCTTTCTTTGGTGTCACGTGACCCCTCCTTCCAAATATGGCGGGCTATTGTTGGGTGTCCTGTGCTGAAGCTGCCTTCCGTGCATTTGTGTGTTTAAAGGGGTGAGAAGGGGCACTTTTTCAGGCAAGTTCAAATGATAACACTCTTGCAACTATTTTCCAATTATCAACTCCTGTTTTTTACCATACAAATGCAAATCATTACATGAAAACGAGGCAAAAATCTTTTCAGCGGTTTGAAAAGCCTCCAGTTAGCCCTGCGTGCAGTCATCTTGAGTTGGATTCATAGGCCATTGCCTAAAAGCCTGAATTGATCAAAAATTGTGATCGCACGGCGTTTTTGCAGAGTTTTTTTCTCCACAGACGACAATCGAAAGTCACATGACATAGACGTTTTCCTTAAATATGCCATATTGAAGGAACTGAAGAGCCCCCTTTTCTGATAGTTGTATCCTCAAGATAGTTGTAGATGTCACTGTATCTTAAGGTGATTCCCTAGTAAAAGAACCTAACATAGATTGTAGGTGAAACTTGGTACACTAATGTAACAAGTCAAGAAGATGATAAAAAGGTAATAAAAAAGTGGGGGTCACCGTGCTCGTTTTGACGTCACAATGCTGACAAATACGGCTATTTTGGACCCTTTAACAAAAACCGCGCGCAGCCCAAAACGAGACACAAAGGAAAGACATTTTCAATGATGCATGTGGTATGGCACAGAATTTGACTTTAATGTGTTGTTTATCCACTTACGTACCAGAAAAATGCTTTTTAATGCCCTTGTTTTTACTTTACGCTCCCAAGTAGAATTAAATTGGACACGCGCTATTTGACACGTGATAGCTCAATCCGTACAATTTAGTAAAATTGCCAAAAAACTGAACATAGATTTGTGCCAATTTTTTTCTTACCGAAAGGAATCACTGTCCTTATTAAAATCATGAAATAAAAATGGGGGTCACCGTACTCGTTTTTGCGGCAGAGCTGCAGAAAGTGCGCGCCAAATGCATTTTTCTTGATTTTGAAATAGGACTGGGGCGAGTTTCAAAATGGAATGTATGCGAAAGGGGGAGGAAAGTATTAAAAATTCCGTTTTTACAGAATTTACATCGAGATATGACATTTAGGACAAAATGTGATAAAGAAAGCGTTTAAATGAAAATCAAAGTGAATAAGCTCTAACATCCACTATCGAGATTCTCCGCACATTCCCACCACACTGAGTCTCACCTCGGCAAGAAACAACCGCAAGCAAAAATTGCAATAGCGTTTCTCTTCGGTCAACTTCATTTTAATGATGTTACTTCACATGCTCTTTTTTACGGAGGCCATCTTGTTATGCGCAGTAAGAGATGCGCAGTGCAAAACCAGGGAATCACCTTAAGAGTAGGTTGTACACCAGTTTTGCCAATGGTGAATGGACACCGTCTCAAAGAAGCATTTTTTCTTTCATTTAATGAGTTCGTAGCCACAGACTGCCACGATATACCCCTTAATCAAAGTTAAAACTTGTAGACTTGTATGCCTCAGAAGTGTTGTTCCCTACACATATCCCATTCATACACTGCTCGACAGGTATGTTGCATGTTGCATGAGCACTACTCTGAAACACTATGAAGGTCACTTTATCTTCTTTTTCACTTCTTGCCTCGTTTTATTGAAGATAATGAGGGCTGGATAAACATACGCAAGTGGAAGCCTAAAAAACCAATTGAACTAACTCTTTCCCCAAACGCTTTTGTTTGCACTTAACGCTTGTCAACCAGGAAAAAACAAGTGCAGCCGACTTTATAGCTGTCTATTTGGGGCTATCGTGAAACGTCACGTGCAAACTGCACTCAAAAGGAGACGCAAGAGGTAGGGACGTTAATCGAAATGGAGAGCTTGCTCGCAGGCTAACGCAAACGCAAGGTAAAAAATGTCTGTCCGACGTGATGGGATCTACGATAATCAAATGGGCTTGTGTATCTCACTGTGCTTGAATTTGCATTGTCCTTAATTCCTCTTTCGAAAAACATACCCCACAAATTTTTCGATTACATTCACTCAGTTGGCAAATGATGTCAGGGATATCAACACCAATGCAAGCTTAGATCAGGACTCAACGCCCACGTGACACTGACATCATTTTCTTTGGCGTCCATACTATACATGGATAACTAAAATAACTAGCATCGCCTCATTGGTGGAATAGATCCTAATTTACCTGTTGATGATCCCTCAAACTAATATGAAATGTCTGGACCACGAAGTAATTGTCAGCCTGTTTCAGTTTATGCAAACAAGATGCAAGAGCGTTAACTTATGTTTGCTGGGATGTGTGCAGCACAGTTTTAAAGTATGCGGAATAAATTTCCTTAGTAAAATCTCATTTCACCATTTGAATTCTCATCTTCTTATTCATGGAAAGATTTCACTGTTTCGATTATTATTCTTCACCGATTTTAGAAGGGTGTTTCTGTTTTGCTTTGCACAAAAATGGATACACAGATTCGTTACTTGGTGCACCTACCGTCATTTTGAATAAGATGACTTGCAGTTATATAAGCAATGAATGAGCCACACCCTTCTTTTCAACTCAGTTCTGTTACTGAGCTGCTGTTCATCTGGTACTGGTAAACTGCCTGCTGAGCATTTTGAACAATATGAAGCTCGCGGAGTATGAGCTGAAACTAATCTTTGTCATTACACATGGCGTCAAATACCCCAAGCAGCCTGTCTAGAGAAATAAGTGGCTCGTGGATGAGATTAAAATGCTTTACCCCTATATCCGGCTGCTATGAGAACGATGATCTTAGGGTTTAGTGGGATAATAGGGCCGCCCAAGTCACAAAACCCCATACGAATCTCTTCCTACCCACTGCAAATCCTTAGCATTTTAAATTTTTCAGCAGTTTCCATTTTCATTGGTTTCTGATTAACTGGTCTGTTGAGGATACACTCCTAACTCCCCTTGATGTCTGTAGTAGAAAATTCACTTGTGGGTGTAACGTTAGCGATAGAAACCAGCTCTTATGGTTGGATGTTTGGCTATTTTCCTTTGATTTGGAACTTTTTGTCGCACAAAAGGTCAACTTCTCTGTGGCTGGATCGATGTACAAAACGTTGACATTATCAACTTTTGTGGTAGAAAAAGATAACATTTTTCTCGGCTTAGATGAGTACACGACCATGGATTTCATTTCTGTACCATTTTAAAAAATTTTAGTTCTTCCAATATAATTGTTTATGAGCCTTTCATATGAGGTACACTTTCCTAAATTGAAAAACATTAACCGACAAGTCGATAATTGAATTTTAAACTTTCCCTAATTATAAGATAACGAGCGCTCTTTGGACCCAAAGTGTACCGCCTTAGTGTTGCATCACGTCTAGTACAATGACTTGAAATGCTCAAATCATACATGGTAATTTTGTGCCAATTATTCGAAAATTCTCTTTCAATCGAGTGGTATTGTAGTTGCCTACAGCTCGTGTGTCTAAATTGCAATTTATCTGAGAAATTTTTCAAGCACCGCATCTTTTGCTGCTGCTGCTCCTCAACCATGGAATTCATTGCCCTACGCGATTAGGAGTAGCCCCTCAGTAGCATCTTTTAAAAAGACACTAAAGACATTTTTATTTCAGAAAGCTGTGATTTTATGTGCTTTTTTATCTCGTTTTTAGTAGATTTTATGCAGTTTTTTACGATCTAGGTAATTTTTATAGTTTAAAAGTTGGCAAAATTGTTTTAACTCTTTTTGGTAGGTTCATGCACTTCATGCATGTATACTTTATGCAGTCGTGGTAATTTTTTTTTGAAATATGTTTATTTTTAAGCGTTGATGAAAATAGCAATATTGATATCGGGGCTATATAAGTATTTATTATTATTATTATTATTGTTAAAGATTACCGTTAGAAATATGAGTAAAGTTAAGCCAATTCCTTCATCTATTTCAAGTGGCTCAGTTGTTGTTCAATTATAAGGGATAAGCATGCACTTTAAATATACTCTGCCTTGAGGACATACATAGCAACAACTGTTTTTTTTTTTTTTGTGAAAGCGCTTGACGTATTGTTAGGGAGGTGAGTTTGAAAGGCTTGGTTTCTTGTCCTTAACGAAGAGAAACATGGCTATTTTTATTACATTCAGATTGATCATATTTTTTATATTTTAATGTGTCAATATAAAATTTAAAGGAATATCAATTTGGTAGCTTTAAATTGCGTATCTCAAAAATGGCCTCCACAAGACTATCCTGTTATCTATTTTTTTAGATATACCAAAAAGAAATATGAGGAGGCACGATTGCTTGCTACTGCATGACCTGTTCATTTTTACCTCAAAAACTGGCATTTCTTCAAAATTAAGCGGGGAGAGCTATTTGGGCCAGGCCACCTCCTGGATTCAGCTCTGAACCTTGTAATTGACTTTGTTAATAATTGAAAGGAAAATAAAATAACTTAATGCAGTATCCGAACTAAACGTGGAGGCAAGAAACTGGAGGCTAGCTTTTAAGATCATCAAAAGGATTTTTGCCTTGTTTTTGAGCGGCGCTCTACATTTAGATGGAAAACAATAGCCAGAGTGCCATAAAATCACAACTTTTGATCAGTTCAAGCTTTTATGCAATAATCCACCCCCAAATGACCGCACGCAGTGCTAACTGGACGCTTTTCAAACAGTTTAAAAGATTTTTGCCTTATTTTCATGTGGTAACTGACATTTGTATGAAAACAAATCCAACCCTTGATAACTGGAAAATAGTTGCAAGAATGTTATCATTTAAAATTGTGTGAATCGTTGCCCATTCTCACCCCTTAAAACGCACAAATGCACAGAAGACACCTCCAGCACAGGACACCCAACAACGGCTTCACCATATTTGGAAGAAAGGGTCACGTGACACCAAAGATAACATGGCAGCAAAACAAATGTCTTCGCCCACGATATCTACAAGTTTTATTTACCAAAACACTTGAAAACCGGTATTTTAGAAGCATTTCCACTGTCAGCCTCGTTTTCATGTAGGCCATTTTCGTGTTCAGTGTTGAATTTGGCTTGGCTCCATATCCAGAAATGTTAGTCTTAGGGTTGGTTGTAATCTGGCAAAGTTTCTTGCTTTTATCATAAAAGTGAACAATTCGCTATATTTTTGGTCGATAACAGCTGGACTATTAAATAAGGCCCGCATAAAAAAAGGAAAAAGCATCAAAACCATTGCTAAAAAAGATTACCTGGGAAAAAGTTAAGCTCGTGTCTGTTGACGTAAGACACGACGATTAAGCCAAAACTTTAATTCGCATTTTTTTCTTTTGCATTTAAATCAGCTCTCGTTTGTCCTCGATATCATCTATCCAGGAATATCTTTGCACGACAGCTTTAAAGTCACGATAACATACCATAAAGACATTGTATAAAGAAAATATTCCTCTTGATATAAAGTAAAAACATTCTTTTTTATATGAACACACTGCAAATCAACGTCAACACAGCTTTCATCTTTGGCAGACATTTTCGCCACCTGTATGATCTTTCCGCGAATGACATCATTTATTGAAAATTCAAGATGGCGCCAAGACTAATTAAAAGCGTGTATAGACAGCCGCTCTTAATCGGGAGAAAATCTTTAAAAGACAGTGCGCAAATTGTACTTTGTATTGCTGTTTTTTGCTTAAGATAACACATGAATGACAAGGAAATTATCTTATATTTCTTCGTGGCAATTTGTCTTTTGGGACAACGGAAGGTATCTGGTAAGTTTAAATGTCCTGAAGCATAGTTTGACACCATGCAAGTCAAACAGCGAAGTATTTATTTTCATCCAATTTGCGATGAATATCTTTCATAAAGCCATCAATGAACCTCCCATTTTCCCATCTCTACCGACTTCTTACCGAATTGTGATCAGTTTGGTCTAGTATTGCTCTTCAGTTCAAAAGCATTTTTGGTCGCATCGCAGTGGCGGAATAATAACTTTCATTTATCACGGATTGCGAAAATGAGACCTCAGGCAATGATGGAACTTTATTTGTACTTAAAAAATAAAGAAAGGCGCATCTTGGAAGGAAATCCCTTAAAGGGATCACTACGAAATGTGACCTGGAAAGCAAAAAGAGCCACCACTGTTAAAAGGACGGTATGTACACGGAAATAGTTTAAGGGGTGACGAATGGTCTTTGCGAGCATTCGCGAACATTTCGAGCACTGCGATTTTTTTGCGAGCACGAGCAGAGATAAAAAATTTGCTTTCCGAGCAGCGAGCAGTTTAGAGAGTACAACTCGCGAGCAGCGAGCACTTCTTGTATTTTCCGCTTGCAGCAATCCATATGGAAATCCTCTTCCATATGGGGCTTTTAATTTTGAGCGCACCAAGTTCTTTGAAGCAAGTTTGAGTGACACCTTCTCCCCATTTTTATTGTTTTCCCTCCACCTTCTCCTCGTTTCTATTATTATAGAAGGTGGAGGAGGAGGAAGAGGATGAGGAGAAGAAGGTGGAGGGAAAACAATAAAAATGAGGAGGAGGAGGAGGAAACACAATAGAGATGACGAGGAGGGAATTCAAGATTGAGGAGCGAAAATAACAAAATTGTGGAGGAGGGAATAAAAAAAAATTGAGGAGGGAAACGTGGTAAAAAAAGATAGCTTGCTTTCTTTGACTATTCTCATAGATTTCTTTCAAAGTGCTGAGTATTTGACTCTTTTTGTTTTAACCGGTATCGCGTGTCTGGTTTTATTGCTAGCAATCATTAGTCGCGTGTTTAATCAATTGATCCTTGTTAAGTTTTTTCTTTTATAATAATACGTCAAGATGCTCCCTTGAGGTTTTTCCTGTAGAGCTAATTTGTATTCAGCTTTGGGCTTGTGAACTCGCATAATTACCTGACAAACGGCGCGTGAAACGTTCAGACTTCAATAGTTTTTCATCTCCTCGAGATAGAACGGAGGAAACAGTTCTGTAATAGTCAGACAAAATTGAAATTGAGAATTTTCAGCTCCACTTTGTGTATATGTGTGTGTGATTTGTTTATATATCCGAGTTTTAGAGCTAAATAAGAAGACGTAAACTTAATTGAAATAAAGACTTTTCAACTCCACTTTCTGTATGTGTTTTGTGTATATGTCTGAGTTTTAGCGCTAAATAAGATATAGGAAGCCGTTTCTCGCGTTGCTAGGTGATCGCTTCTCTTATTCCTATTTTCCTTTTTATAGACGGTATGAAAACCGAGCTCAAGTTACTTCACCGGCAAGCCGAGGCAAGCCTATTGTGCAGGCAAGCCTATTGTGCCTATTGTAGTATTCGCTCATTAGTATAGGAAGCCGTTTCTCGCGTTGCTAGGTGATCGCTTCTCTTATTCCTTTTTTCCTTTTTATAGACGGTATCAAAACCGAGCTCAAGTTACTTCACCGGCAAGCCGAGGCAAGCCTATTGTGCCTATTGTAGTATTCGCTCATTAGTAAACCTATACCGAATTAGTATGCAGAAAGACACTTACACATATTAATAAAGGGAATCCACTTTTTGCGAGGGAATCCACCAACGAGGCTTATCTTAGACCCTAGTATACTACTCATAATAACATAAAAAACTGATAATGAAACGCACAAACTTTTTATCGAAATAGAATTATCGTACATTTTGAAAGATCAGAATAGGAACATGAAAAATTCTTTCATTAGTTTTTATAAATACCTGATAGATAATCTAAGTCTCCTACGAGCGGTAATAATTAATCGTTTTCAGCTTTTTTAATAAAGGCCCGCATAAAAAAGGAAAAAGTATCAAAACCATTGCTAAAAAAGATTACATGGGAGGAAGTTAAGCTCGTGTCTGTTGACGTAAGACACGACGATTAAGCCAAAACTTTAATTCTCATTTTTTTTTTTTTTTGGCATTTAAATCAGCTCTCGTTTGTCCTCGATATCATCTATCCAGGAATATCTTTGCACGACAGCTTTAAAGTCACGATAACATACCATAAAGACATTGTATAAAGAAAATATTCATCCTGTTATAAAGTAAAAACATTCTTTTTTATATGAACACACTGCAAAATCAACGTCAACAGAGCTATCATCTTTGCGGTTGTCATTTTACCCACCTGTATGATCTTTCCGCCAATGGCGTCATTCATTGAAAATTCAAGACGGGCGCCCAGACTTATTAAAAGCTTGTTACAGCCGCTCTTAATCGGGGGAAAATCTTAAAAAGACAGTGTGCAAATTGAACTTTGTATTGCTGTTTTTTTGCTTAAGATAACACATGGATGACAAACAAATTATCTTATATTTCTTCGTGGCAATTTGTCTTTTGGGACAACGGAAGGTATCTGGTAAGTTTACAGCCAAAATATATCGATGCTTTGCATGTTTACGTCCTGAAGCATGGTTTGAAACCATGCAAGTCAAACAGCGAAGTATTTATTTTCATCCAATTTGGGATGAATATCTTTTATAAAGCCATCATTGAACCTCCCATTTTCCCATCTCTACCGACTTCTTACCGAATCGTGATCAGTTTCGTCTAGTATTGCTCTTCAGCTCAAAAGCATTTTTTGTCGCATCACAAGGGCGGAATAATAACTTTCATTTTTCACGCATTGCGGAAATGAGACCTCAGGCAATGATGGAACTTTATTTGCACTTAAAAAATAAAGAAAGGCACATCTTGGAAGGAAATCCCTTAAAGGGATCACTAGAAAGGAAAAACAGCCACCACTGTTAAAAGGACGGTATATACACGGAAATAGTTTAAGGGGTGACGAATGGTCTTTGCGAGCATTCGCGAACATTTCGAGCACTGCGATTTTTTTGCGAGCACGAGCAGAGATAAAAAATTTGCTTTCCGAGCAGCGAGTAGTTTAGAGAGTACAACTCGCGAGCAGCGAGCACGTCTTATATTTTCCGCTTGCAGCAATCCATATGGAAATCCTTTTCCATATGGGGTTTTAATTTTGAGCGCACCAAGTTCTGTGAAGCAAGTTTGAGTGACACCTTATCGAGATCTAACCAATTACAGTCGCCTTTGATGCCAAATGATGTCACATTTTCGCTTCACTTCATCACGCACGTGTTCGCACGGATGAGAAAGCAAAGGTCACAACAAGAACAACCGTATATAACAAAAATAAATAACGTTACCATATATCTAGATTAGATAGATTAGATCATTTATCGTGTGCATTTCCACTGAACTTGATCGCCATATTTATAGGAATCAAGCACCTTACAGAATTACATTTACTTTAACCCAAAGAAGGATTTACAAAATTTCGAGCAATACTGACAAGAAAGCGAGGTTTTTGGAGCACGAGCAAGCGAGCACTCGTTTAAATTTTGCGAGCAAATCGAGCAAAGGTAAAATTTTGCGAGCAGTTAAAAATTTAGTCTGCTACACAGCCGTTTTTAGAGTCGTCACGGAACGCTCCTTCTTTGTGGGGAGGAGCGTTGCGTGGCGACACTAAAAACGGCTGTGTAGCAGACTATTAAAAATTTTAATGGACCATTCATCACCCCTAGTTTACGGTTGACTGAACACAAGTTTTTAAATGGATTCCATTTCCCTTTTAAAGGATAATGATAAGCGTGGAACAGTCGGGCAAAGCAAAACTTTAACGGTTAAGAAATTTTTTAACGGAAAGCCGCGAGCGTTAAATAGCTTAAGATCCAAAAATACCCGTTGTCTCAAAAGATATGCCAGACTTTAAAAAATTGTTATTTGCTGCGGTTCTAAGAATAGCAGCAAATTATTGTTTTCACGGTTCCAGCTTATTGACAGCTGTCATGGAGACTCAAGTATAAAAGGGCGGCATTTTACCGAGGTGATCATTCTAAGCTGACATCGCTGCCTGACTTTCGTTTGTCAATGCTTTTTTCTTTCTGTTTCATTTGAATTGATTCTCGTTGGTCGCTGATGTACTCATAATTTTGTATTCTAGTACAACCTCTCTCCTGGCTCTGCTATCAGGAGGGTTCAGGTTTCCTCCTTAGTTAAGGGGGTCTTTCCTGACGGGCAGCAGACACGATATCATCTTTATTATTGATCAAAGAACTTTACTTGGAACTAGCCTTGTTACTTTTTTTTCTATATCACTGCCTATGCAGTATCTAAGTGTTTGTATTTGTGTGAATAAACGGGGACTGATGTTCTCATTACGCTGGGCTTCTATCCAGTGTAGCAGTCAGTTTTCCTATTTAACACGGAATGATTTCATTTTTTTCACTCTGTGTTCACCGTTTCAACAATAGGGAATAGGGAAAACGTAGGTTCTTATACGCGGGTGCAATACTGTACGTTTTAACATTCGTTTGAACAAGATGCTTAAATTGGTCTAGCTGATAGATGCATTCTAGGCAACCAGTAATTTCAATGTTTTATCCCTTTTTGTAGCATCATGTGAACAAGTTGATGTAGGGGTGAGCTGGTACATTCTCGACAATCAGTTAAATGCTTCTTCTGAACTGAATGCCAGCACACCAGCAAAGAATGGGCGACTGAACTTTGTAGCTGGATCATCATGGTGTGCATCCACAAGTGACAGCAGTCCATATCTACAGATTGACTTACAGATTCCTTATATCATCTGTGCTGTATCCACTCAGGGGAATTCCCATGGGAGTCAGTGGGTGGAGTCTTACACCCTACAGTCATCTACAGATGGGACAACTTGGACAGACTATAACGAAAATGGACAAGTTAAGGTAGTTGAAGTTAAAGGGTGCATATATTAATGGCCTGGCCCATCATTTTAAAAAGGAAAAATGCTTTTGTAAAGAGCTTTTTCAAATAGAAAAAAACATCTACAGAAGACGCTAGGGCAAGAAAGAAAGGTTTTCATTGCTCACCCTGCCACCCTAAGTACCTCGACGAGATTGCTAATAAGAAAATACTACGAGACGAAGAATTCAAGAAGATGAAAAGCGAAATGGAAAAAAAAAAATACAGTTGAACCTCCATGTGCGACCAGCTCTCGTAAGCGACCATCTCCCATGCAATAAGCGACCCCCCATCCTAAACACCAAAACTTTCCCCGTCAAAGCCCTACAGTTGGAACTTCTAGAAAACGACCACCTCCTTAAAGCGACCGCGACCACTCTCTGGGCCTGAAAGTTTAAAGATTTTCTATTATGTTTGACCTCTTTTATTATATAGACACGAGTGTTTCACTGGAAAATATACCACTCGTAAAATTCATAAAAACTACATCCGGGACCCGAGTGGTTTATTTTCCATAATCTCACACGTGAGTTTATCTATGTCGTAATTTCGGTGATTTCCCTCTATTATTTTATCGATGTCTTTTTGTCTATATACATATTGTTTTGCCACTCGAAAATAAAATTCATATCTTCGCGCCACCGTGTAATATCCTCTATGTAAGCGACCACTTGACGCATTCTCTGTGGGTATAGGTGAAAGGAGCCTTTGACTGAAAGTTTATTCCCACGCGAGGTTTATCGAACTCCGCACAGCAGAACTCTGACTCTCCATTTAGGGGGTAATTTTTGCATAATTTGCTTAATTAAAATTCCAAGAATTTTAGCTAGAGTTGATTCTGCACACGTACAATAGGTGGTTTTCACGTTACGTCATCGCCGCCATGCTGGTGGACGGTAAACAAAAGATAGCTCAATACCTCGTTTTGTTTGTCCACCAGCATTTGTTCATTTCACCATTGTTATTTGTGTCTCCCGAGATTGCATAAAAACCACCTATAGCTGACAACAGCTAAAACCAGGAAGGTTTTAGAAATAGATGTTTTTGTTTCTGTTGTTGTTGTTTTCTACTTTTATTGCTTTATGTAAGTTTGTCCGTGTACAAAGGCGGTATGCTTTGCCAGTTCCACTCGATTGACGAACGCGGATCCGTATACGTAATCAATGATTAGCTCTAGTTATTTGGGACTTTAAGATCCAACGAGGCGACGGCGACAAGAACGTCACTTAAAAAGTGAATTTGCGTTCTTTCAGTCTTTATACCGATTATTCCTACCCACTTACTTTGTCAATTGTAGGCGAACCCTCCTTAAGCTGAATTTCAAGGGACCAAAATCAAGCTCAGAAAGAGAAATAAAATTTCGTCGTTGCTTGTTTACGACCTCCGTAAAACGAGAAATTAGGCATTTTCACGTCGTAGTCGTGCAAAAACGGAAAAGAAATGTACAAAAAGTGTGATGCACGTGCGAAGTTGTTGTTGTGCTAATCAAACCATGCACAAAAGCTACCACGGGCGACTGCAAATTAGCCGCCCCTGTTAATTTTATCAGGGGCATCTCGACCGGGAAACTGGACTCCGTTCGACTCGATTTCATTTCGGTAAGTGACGAACGCGGATCCGTAATCAATGATTACCTCTAGTCTAACTATAGTGGTAACCAAAGCCGAGATAGAAAAACGAACAGCAATAACACCAGTATTAATTCAAGTGAATATTACTATAATAAATGGAAATCTTTAATTGAGAAGAAGTTTGGTCGCTAACAAATATTAATTCAACTAGTAAGGTTATATAACATTAGACTTGCATTTCACTGTACTTTTGTAGCAAGACTGCAATACAATGAACCTTAATTTGTTGTAAAGTATCGTAATTTATTTTTTGTTCCTTATTGTTTATATATTTTTAGTATATTTAAAGGCAACTTTTGTTGTGCAAGTGTTGTTAGAAATTGAAATAAAAAACTATATTGAAAGAAAAAAATCCAAGAAGATTCACCCACACAAATGGTTTAAAGCAATAGACAAATGATCTACAATTGAGAAACTTGCTCTAAAATTGCTAAAACTTTTCAGCTTTCATATTCACCAAGTAAATTACATGTAACTAAGTTCCCTCCTTGTGAGACCACTGGGGGTTCTGAGCTTCATAGAGGGTAAATTAATATCAAGATTTCATCTGGGTTCCTTGGTAATCCTGACACCCTCTGCTTTCGTAATTAAAAAGTGTTAAAGCAACCCTAGCCTTGGTGTCGTAAATTGGTTACCCTTTAATTGTTCAGTAGAACTTTAATACTACTATAACAGGTGTTTAGGTGTTTTTAGGAAGGGCAAGATGAAAGAATAGGGGTGGGGATGATGTGGGGGGAAGGGGGGGGGAGGGTTGGGGTACTTCAACTCCCAGAGCTTAACCCATTTTGTGCTGCATGAAGCACCTAGGAGTATAAACTGCTTCTCCCCTGTGAATGGAATGCTAGTCTGTTCAAAGGTTACCTTCATCGCACTTATATATTGAGGTGGAAGAATGACAAGCGTGAAAAGGAGCAAAGTTTGTTATCTAAGGGAGAAATGCCATGCCGGGTGAAGCTAATTGAATCCAGAAGCGGGCAGTGGGGAGTGAGAGGTTGATAGCCCATTGGGTTCACAGGAAAGTCACTAAGAGCCACGAACCAGGAATTTCCTAGCTATGTCCTACTACATACCAGTATGACCCCTTGTTACTTTCATAGGAAACAAAAGGAAAGCAGACTGAACCAATAGAATTTCCTTGCTGTTCAAATCCTTACCTGTAATTTGCATTTGCAACTTGAAATCTTAGTGACATCCCTGGGTTTAATACACTGAACTCTATCCTTACTACTTTAAGAATTACCATCTAAATGATAAGCCTTATTTTGTTTTTGATTTTTTTTCCAGACCTTCAATGGAAACTTCGATCAGAACACAGTAGAAAAACAGATCTTGTTCAGTGCATTTGTTGCCAGATATTTGCGTTTTGTTGTTGGGTCCAAACACGGTGGAGCATGTTTACGAGTAGAAGTTTCTGGCATACCTAGAAGAAGAGGTTTGATATATTGTAGAAATTGTTCAGTTTTTAAGGAATATAGTTTTTTACCCAGTTGTGGAACCTTCCTTCGCATCATTGAAAAGATCCTTTTTCTTTTTGCGACCACATCAGCTCTTTCTTTCTTTTGAAAAATCTTGTTAAAATACAGTCTTTGCAAGTAATTCACTGTATGCCGTAGTCTCTCCTCATTCCTTTCCACTAAAGACAATTCACAGGAAAGAGGTCTGCAATTTCACTCCAAAGATTCCATATTGATGATCATAATCAAGGTTGTCTGGTGTCAACGTGAGATTAGACTTGGCATTTTTATTACTTACGCGCGTGCCTGCAGGAAGTTACAAGTTCATTTCGTTTGTTCAAGCTCGCCGGATCGGCTCTGCAAATAATGAAATATTTTTCCCACAGGCACAAATTACAGCGATTTGAAGCGGGATTAAACGGCGCGGCTTGCTTTAAGATCTTCCAAGTTAAGCTAAATCCAATCTTTCAAGTGCCAGATGTGCTTACTGAGTTCCGTATTGATGATCATATGTAGATTTGCCTTGAATCTAGTCAACGAATAGGGATTGGTCAAAGTTGTCATTCTATTCTTTTAGTTATTGTTTACGAATGACAGAAGAAAGACAAAAGGTCACAAAGATGTACAGTACAGTAAATGCCATGAAACAACAAAAAAAGTCATTAGTCATGGAATATAACCTTCTTTACAAGAAGAATTTGAGTTTTGCTGCTGCTGGCTTGCAGAAGAACTCAAAACTTTTCAATAATAGGCCAGGAGAGACTTAAACTCAAACAATTTTATATCTAGAACCCCATGACTACCAGATTAATTTTGTAAACATTGATTCATGTCATCAATGTGGAATTTTGGGGGCCATTTTGCAGATGTCTTTCCTGTATAAGGTCTTTAGTGGAGAGAAATTAAGAGAGATGGCTAGTGTATTTGCAGGCTAGTTTGTGACCAACCTGTCAAAATTGAGAGGTTGAGATTTTGAACAGTTACCGATCAAATACTTGCCAAGACCATGCGTTTTTTCATGCTGCACTGCAGACACACTACATATACAGCTGTACGTGTACTTTGAACAATAACAAGTTGATTCTGAAAGGCCTTCAATACTTGATTTCCTCTTTTTAAGGCTGTACTCTAAGAAAAATTATAAGGAGCCCAATGCTCTGTACTTGTGAAACCCAGGGTACCCTACAGGGTACCCCGCAGTGGTCTACAGGAGCTGGGGCCGAGAGCACGGCCTGCAACCCTGCTGCGTTTATCTGTAATTTTTATTATTTGTTTGGTTTTCAGTTCAGAGTAATATTGCCCTTTTCAAGCCCACCTCTCAGTCAAGTACACTATATGATTACTATGCTAGCAATGCGGTGGACGGGGAAAAGGGTTTACACTACACCAAGTGTACATACACTAACCAAGAAAGCGATCCTTGGTGGAGAGTAGACCTGGGGCGAGTAGAGCCTGTAGGTGAAGTGAATATACTCAACAGACACTCAGAGGCAGGCAGATTGAATGGAGCTGAGATGAGAGTGGGTAGGTAGAAATTGTGGGAGATCATTGGCTGTAATCAGTTGCACTGCCTTTTAAGATTTCTCAGAAGAAAAGTATGTAAAATCGACCTCTGTGTTTTATAGCATTTTCGTCCTACATAGTTTAACACATTCATGTAAATTCAAATTCCCACAGATTCTATTTGAGTGAGCTAGTATATATGCCGATGTAAAGGTTTTGCAAGTGAGATTGCAGCACTCCCTGATCTTGAAGAGAATGCCAAGATTGTTTCTTTGTTACCTTTTCAACTATTATTATACATGATTGTGTTCAAATACTGCAGTTCTTGCTACCTCATATTGTGTAGTTCCAGAAAATATCTATTCCCCCCACCCACGGAGGGCACTTTTGCTTAAGACCCCCTCTCCCCTGGAATTTCCTTTCCAGCGGGTACTCGTCATACCGCCCACCCCCTGGAATTTCCCGTTATTATTCAACTTGATGGGTACCCCCTGGAAAGAATATTTGTGTCAAAATTTCTGCGATAAAATGAGAAAAAATTTTTTCCTTTACGTTAACAGGGTGTCTAATTATCTCAAGGACGTTCTAATAAGTAACCATAGAGGCGATACCTTACACTAGTGACTACACAAATAATGTCATCTGCAAAAGAATCCGTTACATTCAAACTAAACACCACGTGAAATTTAATTGCCTCATCAGTAAGAACATGTTACAAGAAGGCTTAGAACATGACCGACTTACGATTTATCAGATGGGTAATAAAGCAACAGCCACTGAACAGCTAGATAACCAGAAGTTTATTCATGAGCCGATGACATTGTATCAATGAAAACTGTCGCATTAGCCGTGAAAAACGCATTTAGCCGACCGTAGATAAAGGATGATCAATGCAACGCTGGTAACAGTAAAATAACGTATAGCTTGCTCAACAGAGAAGCTGTTATTTATTAATAACTCACCAATCTTACTCAGCCTCCCTGGAAAAAAACCTTTGTAAGCAGCCCACACCCCTCGGAAATTACCCTATTTTGGAGCCTCCCTCCCCTGGGAATTTCCATTGCCCTCCGTGGGGAGGAGGGTATGGATATTTTCTGAAACTACACATTTCCTTTTATTCACTTTGCAAGGAAATGAAACGGCAAATGGAGGAGCAAACAACAGTCTTTGTGCAGATAACATACAAATCCCAGCAGCAAGTTCCAAGACATATTCCTGTAGTCCCAAAGCATATGGCAGATATTTGTACATCAGAATACCTGGCAGTAACAAAACTTTGACTCTCTGTGAGGTTGAAGTTTATTCATTAAGTAAGAGTGTTAATCTTTCCTTCTGTTTATTTTGTAGGTATATATGCATGATGCTTGTGTGTCTTTTTTTTTTGCCTTTTACTAATCAATTACATGTAATCTGTTTTTTAAAAAACTTGCCATGACCATCTTTTTATTCTGCACTGTAGACACACTACATGTATGTACAGCGGTACATGTACTTTGAACATTAACAAGTTGATTCAGAAGAACCTTCAACACTTGCATTGATTTCCTTTGTTTAAGGCTGTGCTCTAAGAAGAATTCTAAGAAGCCCAATGCTCTTTACCTATGAAACCCAGGGTACCCAGCATATGATTTCCATACAAAAGCTGAGATTTTCTAGTTGCCCAAGAGCAGAAGTAAGTACCCAGTGGTCTCGAGGAGCTTGGGAGAGCACAGCCTGCAACACAGCTGCGTTTATCTGTAATTTTTATTATTTATTTGGTTTTTAGAACAGAGCAATATTGCCCTTTTCAAGCCAACAAGTCAGTCAAGTACATACAGGGATCGGAGGTCCTACCCTGCTAGTAATGCAGTGGATGGAAATAGGGATACACGCATAGGCAAATGTACACACACTCGTGCAAACAACAATCCTTGGTGGAGAGTAGACCTGGGGCGAGTAGAGCCTGTAGCTGAAGTGAATATAGTCAATAGAGGAGACTGCTGTTGGAAAAGGTTAAACGGAGCTGAGATAAGAGTTGGTAGGTAGTAAGTGTAGGAGATGCTGTTATCAGTAGCTCTACCTTGTTCAAAAGTGTTCCTTGTTCATTTTGAAATATTTCAATTAATTTGAGAATATTTTCCATTGGCTTTTTAGCTAAGATTTCTCAGAAGAAAACTATGTGATCACTATGTTTTGTGAACGTGTACATGTATTTAGTATCAATAGCATTCAGTTGTAACGGCTTTGATTGCCTCCTTCCGAACCGGATTTACTCTTAAGTTTGATCTTATCAATTTCCGTTAGGCTGATAATTTGCACGTGATTCCAAAATAGTTATAGTCTTACCCTAAACCGTGTTTTAGATAGTTTAGTTAGTTGGCCTTAGTCTTTCTACCGGACTCATCAGGAGTGCCAGTTAAGTCAGAAGTAAGAATACTGAAAGTTCTGGAGGATCGGTAAAGCGGAACTGTTATGTAAGTGATTTTTACTCTTTTCTTAGGTTCAGTAAATTTAAGTCTAAGATTTTGTTTTGTATTTTCGCTAGTTTTAACCGCAGTTTTGCCAATTCAAGTTTTGTTCACGTTACATGGCTTGATTGCTATTTCATATTTTACTGGAATACGTCGAAATAGATTTTCCTGCCAAGTTATATCGCGGGTAGTAATTTGCACAAAATTAACCGCCAACCACACGATGCCTGTTTTATAAACCAAAAATCGTTAATCTGCTCGATAACTGACTGTAAAACGTAAAGGAATGTAATCTATAGGAACCATCCAACGTTCTTGCTTAACATCGCCCCAATGACGTTATTTAAAAGAAAGATAGCGGCGAACCAAAGTTGCGAAAATTATCGAGTGCCCGAGAATTTTTAAGCTTGAAATGGTTCACAAAGGGTGACATATTTACTTCCTGTTTCAATTTTGATATAAATCGGAGTGCTAGTAAGAGTAAAATGTGTTCAAAATGTCTATTTTTAAGCCTTGTCAAAAAACGTTTCCCGCTGTTATAAATGACAATGAACAGGGGCCGTCAGGGGAGGCCTAGAGAAAAATTGATAACATTTTTATCAAGAGGAGGGACTATATTTTGCCCTCATGTAAACAGATTTTTAACTGTTAGTCTGCTTTCTGAAATGTTTACCCAACAAAACTCCAACTTTCAAGGAGAAAATTGTCTTAAAAAATGCAATTTTTGGCCCAAACTCCCCCCCCCCCCCCCCCTGATGCCCAGTGCAGGTTTTTGTTAAAAGTAAAATAAAGCCGCAGTCAGTAGTTTCATCTGAAGTACTAACTACACACAAAGGATGGAGGAAGGTTTTTTTTTACCATTTCAATTTTGCTCAATCCTTAGCGACATTTGTTCTTAAAATAGTTATGCCCGCCGTTAAACGAGACAAAAAAAAAACTCAAACTCACCTGAGATGCAACTCCTAAAAGCTATTAAATGAAATTTGCATAGAAACGCGTTAGTTTTCTCTATTACTCTACTGTGAAAGCCTGCATGGGAGGTCTTACAAAAACAGCCATCGATGAAACCACAGTTGCGACGCTTTCCTCAACGAAAACCCAAATAAACAAACCACAACAGAGGCGGATCCAGGGAGAGGGTTGAGTGGGCTGCACCCCCCCCCCCCCCCTCCCCCTTGGGAAGTTTTTCAAACTTGTCTGGTTACCCATGTCTATCCCTTTTTCATATTTTTCATGCCAAAAATAATATTGTAAGTTATCATATAAGTTCCAGTCCAATCGATCATTACAAGAAGACTGTTGCTATTCCTCTTGAAGTGATTCCGTAATTATCCAAATGCAAGATGGATTTTCTCACGAAGATCGCCACGCCCACCATCTTTGTCTCGTGCCATCGATTATAGTAAATAAGGCACTGCAGCTGGATCTGATGAAGTAAAAGGCGCGCTGTTCTGGGAAAAAGACGTTCCATTTCTCAAATTCCTTAGAAATGAGTTACGTAGATGGAAAACACTCTGGCAGGCAACAGATTGGGAGCTTCCAAACAACCTTTTATTAGCACTTGACGAAGGAACATGTATCGCCTTCTGGTCGTTACCTGCCCCCTAACGATTACAAGTGGAGAAGCTGAGTTGTCGTTTTGACTGATGAAATGAATCAAGACCTGGTCTAGATCAACAATGGAGCGATTCTCTGATCTCGCAGTGATCGTCATGCATTACTCCGAGAGATTCGAGGTACAGCAGACGAGATATGCGAAGCCTTTGTAAAGGCTCATCCAAGAACGCTCTGTCGCTGTCTCTGCAAACTGTCCGATTTGACCTGTTCGATTACCAGGAGCTTGTAATCGAACAGTTAAAGAACCAATGAAAACCAAGTAGCAAATGCCACAAGCCATTGAAGTTTGACCACATAGCACACGATAACCAATCAAAATCAAAGAAAAACAGTGACCAGGTAAGCTGTCCAGCTTCAACTGGAAAAGAAAAATGGATGAAACTAACTGGTCCAGTGACGTTTATTCATATTAATAAATATTCCAAAACTGAGATTCTCGCATTTTGTTTTTGACACAATTATTCGATGATAGGACTTCGTGTCATACACCACTCAGTCCTATTACCATTACTAATAGTGCCTCAAATTCCTCTGAAACATATTCAAACATAACCCTAACCTTCGTCACCCTGTACCATTCCCACCCTTCCCCCTACCCCATTCCTTGGCCCTGGGACGTTTGCCTTGAACTCTCAAATTTGCAACCCTCTCTTTGAAAAGATCCTGGATCCGAACTTGCACAACAAAGGAATCTTGTTAGCAGGCTTCAGTTTTCTATAAACAAATTTCTAGCTGCCGCGTTTTTATCCATTAATATTCACCTGTCAAAATTTTGACCAATCATGGTCGAGGTTGTCATTTGTAGGCGGGAAGAGGGAACTGTAACAAACGGTGCGAGGTGACATATTATTAACAAGTAATCACATGATTTTTCTCGTGCAATTTGGGGTAAAACAGCACTCGTAAGTTTTTCAAAGACCACAAATTGCACTCGCCCTGGGGGCTCGTGCAATTAGGTTGGTCTTTGAAAAATTTGCTTGTTCTGATTTATCCCAAATTGTGCTCGAAATCATGAAATTACCTATACATATTGTTATTGTTTCAGTTTACGATGTGATCTTGGATTCGTGAATGTTCTGATAAATTAAGATTGATTCAAGGAGAGCGTCCGTAAAGTACATCCCTGTAATCGTAATTTATCGCGTCGAACCCGAACAAGTTGGTTGTTAAGGCTTCGGGCGCCTATCCGTTACAAGCATTTTCTTCCGACATAGTTTAACACATTCATGTAAAGTCAGGATTCCCACAGATTCTATTTGAGTGAGCCAAAACATACATCAATGTTATGTAAAGGTTTTGCAAGTGATATTGCAGTACTCCCCTAATCTTAAAGCGAATGCCAAGATCGTGTCTTTGTTACGTTTTCAACCATTATTGTACGTTAATTGTGTTCAAATAGTGCAGTAAATGTTACCACATATTTTCTTTTTTCCTCTTTGCCAGGAAATGAAACAAAAAATGGAGGGGCAAACAACCATCTTTGTGCAGATAACATACAAATCCCACGAGGGGGTTCCAAGACATACTTCTGTCGTCCCAAAGCATATGGCAGATATTTGTACATCAGATTACTTAAAAGGAAATTTTTGACGGTCTGCGAGGTTGAAGTTCATTCCTATCTTAAATCAGAAAGTAAGAGCGCTTTTCTTTCCTCCTGTTTATTTTATAGGTATGCATGATGCTTGTGTGTGTATCTTTTGTATCTTTTTTTTTTTGCCTTTTACTAAAAAAGTAATCAGTTTTTAAAATCGTTTTGTATAGTTCACATATAAAAAGTGAATGTATTTTTTTTAATCAATCTGTTCATTTTTCTTTTGAGGTGTTTGCCTAATTTGATACAGTTATGTGATAAATTCTTCTTATCAAGGGAATTCAGTTGATAACAACAGTTTCAACGGTGTAAAATATTTTAAATTCTCTTAAATTTCAGTTTACTAAGGTGCATTGTAGTTTTTTGTCACTTTACATCATTCTTAATACTGTCCACGATAATCAGCCGGGAAAACCTTGAGAAATAAAGGGGCGTCTTTTAGTGTTACTGTATTGTAAGTTAAGCAGTATTCAGTGAATATGAATTGATTAAGTATGAGGAAATTCGCGCCCCTTTCCCCGCTAGTTTCTTGGTGAGTTGCCCACGTGTGCGATCACCAAATGACATAATACAAAAGACTGAAAAGACACTGACAATACCCAAACCACAACAAGATAGCTAACTTTCCGCCGCTGATCAGGAGTGACGTCTTGCTCTCATGTTCCCGCGCTCTTTTGGTTTCGACTCAACATGGTTTTACTTTAAGTTATGATTGGTTCATTAGCTAGATTTGTCGGCGTCGTGATTGGTCGGAGTATTAGCTTTGGTTTGAATTCATACTACACTCATTCTAAAACCGCGAGTAGGCTAAACTGGGCACCCTCACGTCGCTGTATATGAAAGAACAGCGGTCGATTGGAAGCGAGTATTCATTGAGCTTGTAAAATGAAGTTTATGAATGGATGCCTGAGCAGTCAGGAGCCAAGATGGACGTTAAATTTTAAGCTCACACTTCTTACCCTAATGAGTCGTTTTTCCAGAGTCCTTTTATTAATAATTTTCACTGAAATTATGCCAAAAGAGACAGTTTCTTCACTAAAGTAACAAAATCAAGATATATAAAGGATAAGGTCGACGCTCTTTTGAAGGAAAAGGCACAGCTGAAAGAGTAGGTTCATGTTGACTGGGTCATTACCTCTGGTGCTGAAGTAACCGCTACCTCTGGAAATAGCAACCATAATTCTTCGAATGATGAAACCGTGTCTCGTAGTCTTTAATATGTGATCGAGCAACGAATACGACGACCTGTCGGCCTCTTATTATGACGCCGTTAATCATCTCAAGGCATTAAGCCTTAATGAGTTCAACGCTGAAGTTACACGTGTTGGCAACCCCATTGACGAGGTTGAGGAATAGAGCTACCAACTTAATAATTGACCTGCCAGAGAAAAGCAGTGAAACCGCATCTGAAACAAGCGCCATGTGCGTAAAATTATTCCACGAGTTGGGGGCAGAAGTGTTTCTGTCGGACATTGACATTGCTCATCGCGTCCACTCGAGGCAACAAAATAGCGCCTTGAAACTCATCACCTGCAAATTCGTGAGATGCCTCGCAAAAGCAAGTATCATGGAAACTCGACAAAGTGCCTCTCAAGTCAACCAATTAAACATCGGTGTGTCTGCTGATGGTGTTCTTGATAGAGTCAGAATCTTCGATCACCTTACCTCCTAAAAACAAAACCTGTTGTTTGAAGCGAAGAGATGTAAAGAACAGAACCAATACCGCTTCTGCTGGGCCAAGAATTCCACTATTTATTTACGAAAAAATGAGCGTTCCCTACAAGATAACGGACATTGGTAGTCTACGGCGATTTGCTTCGGAGACCTGACATTATGAATTTAAAGGCTTGTGATTTAGACCCTATAAAGTCTTGATTTAGACCCTATTCCTGTTTTTATCATGAATTGTCAGTTCAATGATAACAAAGATTATCAACCTTTCAATGGACTCTGGAATACTTCCTACTAATCTCAAAGTGGCTAGTTTCAAACCACTGCTCAAGAAGCAATCTTTGAGTTCGGGTGAATTCAAGAATTTTCGGCCAATTTCGAAGTAGGGTTTTGTGTCTAAAGTAGTCGAGAAATGTGTTGCCAAGCGGCTCATTGATTATTTAGATGCCAATGGTGTCGATGTCTTATACCAATCAGCGTTCAGGAAACTTCACAGCACTGAGACTGCTTTAATCCGAGTCCATAATGATATCGCAATTGCCTCAGATCAGAAAAGATAAGTGATTTTGCTGCTCCTTGATCTTTCCGCGGCATTTGATACTGTGGATCACTGTATCTTGCTTTCACGGCTTTCTCGTCGATTTGGAATTGGTGGTAGGACATTGGAATGGTTTCGATTGTATTTGGGTGATTGCACTCAGTTTGCAAATATCAATGGATCTACCTCCGAGCGACGTGTTCTGAAGTTTAGTGTACCCCAAGGGTTGTTTCTTGGACCTTTTATTCTCATTGTACACCTCTCCACTGAGTGATATCGCCAGCAAGCATGAACTAAGTTTTCACTTTTATGCGGATGACAGGCAGCTTTATGTAACATTCGAGGCGTCATCCCTTAATGATATGGAATTGAGCAAGCCTGTGTACTAGAAATTGACCCCTGTATACTTTTGAATAAGCTAAAATTAAATAAAGACAAAACTGAACTTCTTGTGGTATCATCTTTACACCGTGCTCGACCTCCTTTGTCAGATATTCATGTTTGTGATGAGAGAGTGCTAGCTTCAACAAGAGTGGGAAACCTTGGAGTTCTCTTCGACGAATCTTTGAGTATGGTTCCTCAGGTGACAGCAATGTGCAAATCCGCATTCTATCGTCCCCGTAAAATTAGGCTCATTCGTAAACATCTCACCTTTGATGCAACCCAGCATCTTGTTCAAGCTCTTGTTACATCAAAGCTTGTCTACTGTAATTCCTTACTATATGGTTTAGCTAAGAACGTGATTAAACAGCTCCAACGTGTGCAGAACGCAGCTGCTCGTGTTGTTACTCTTTCGCCCAAGTTCTGTCATATTACACCTGTTCTTGCGAATCTTCACTGGCTCTCCATTTATCTCCAGATTGAATTGAAAATACTTATCGTTACCTGCAAGCCTCTCCATGGACTTGCTCCTGCTTATATTAAAATGTTCTTCTGCGTTACCTCTCGGAACGGGATCTTAGGTCTTCAAAGAAAAATCTACTTGTCGTGCTTGCTTTTAACATAAACAGTTATGGCCGGCGAGCTTTTTCTGTTGCTGGGCCGCTTCTTTGGAACAGTCTTCCTCAGCATATTAGCGATGCTGGATCACTGGACATTTTAGACGCGCCTTTTTAAACTTATTACATGACAGTGGTGTTTTTGAATCAAGTCTTAAATTATTTTATCTTTAGTTTTTGTAGTTTTTTATTTTTAAATTTGAAATTTAAACTGTGATTGTAGTTTTAAATTTTAACTTTAAATAGCGCCTTTGGACCCTGGGAAAAGGGCGTTTTATAAGTGTCTCATTATTATTATTGTTATCATTATTATTTATAGAAAGGAAAAAAATATTCAACTTTAAAAAAATATGTACATAATTTACAGAAATATTTGAAGTACGAATTAAGCACTATATAACATTAAGAATTATATGAATCATAAAAAGAGCAATCACTGTGTCAATAGCAAATTGTGGCTCAGATGCGGTCAATGACTCTTGCAGGCAGTCCAGAGTTTTAAATTAAGTCATTACAAATCCGTCTCTGATATTAAAAAGAAAACGAAGTTAAAAAGAATAAAATCTCGTATTCCTAAATTCCTAATTCTTTAAAAAAAATTATCATTATTATTAGTATTCTTATTATTATTGTTGTTGTTGTTTTTATTATCAGTTAGATAAGTATCTACTATAATAAGTTCTATTACTGAGTGCTAACGATCAAAACTCTGGCAATACTCTATCTTTAATATTCCGTTAGCTCCCATTTTCTGGTTTTGGCTCATAGTCAATATAATAATTGTTTCCCCCATTTGCCGGCGAAAAAGTACCTAGAAAAACTCTCTAGCATTTATGACCTTAATCTTTTCAGGCTAAAACGCTCTTGAAGACCCTAATCCGGGGGATAGTCTCTATAATCATCGTATCCATCGTCACTACTATTCCCCATACAGTTTCTACAATTTAAAAGTGAACTTCCCAGTCGTGTCAGTGATTCGAGCTTTTCTCTTCTACATAATAACATCAGGAGTCTTAAGCGAAACCTTGAAAAGTTTCAAGTTCATCTATATATTAGACGAGTTGAATTTTGAATTTAGCATTATAGGAGTTTCAGAAACTAAAATAATTAGCGGTAAAGAAATGGATTCTAATCCAAGCATACCTGGATATGTTTTCGAACATGTTCCAACACCTCTAGCCTCTCACATTGACAATTTTGTTGTCTAAAAAGCCTCCTTTTGATAAAACAACATCATCAAACGAAAAAACCGAGGTCTCTTTTACATTTCTAAATTCCAATTCGATCCGGAATGCTCGAGCGTTTAATACATGAGCCCCGGGCTCAGGAGATTAGGCAACCATTCCTCACGCTATCGAGCTTAAATAAAATTAATTTAATTTAATTTTTAATTTTAACCAAAGATAATTGGACTTTTTGACCAGAATCATGAGTCAACCCCTTTGAAAAAATTCAAATTTTTCAACCATAGTAAAATGACATTTTTATCGTCCAAAAAGCGTCCTTTTTGAGAAACCAACATCATTAAACGACAAAACCGAGGTCTCTTTTGCAGAAACGTAGGTTTAAAAGATATCTGGAATTTTTGACCAGAATCAATGCATGGTTAAACCCCTTTGGAAAAATACAAATTTTTCGACTATAATAAAATGACATTTATGTCGTCTAAAAAGCCTCCTTTTGGGAAAACAATACCATCCGACGACAAAAACGAGATTTCTAATACAGAAACGTAGGCTGGAAAGAGTCATTTCGAATTTTTGACCAGAATCATGGGTTAACCCCTCTGGAAAAATGAAATTTTTTTGACTATAGTAAAATGAAAGGTGTTGGCTTGTATATTAAAGATTCTCTGAAATATACTGTTATTAAAGAAGTATCTGATGGAGCCTTCCAGTCACTTTGGATCCAAATCGAAGCGTCTGTATGAAGCTAAAAATTGACAATAGTTTACAAACGAGAAGTGGATGTGTCGGCGTAGTTCAATATGGAAGCCATTATACTTTTGTCCCTTTTATACTTTTCTTATGTTGTTGTTGTTGTTGTTGTTGTTGTTTTCTAAATAAAACAGGAAGGAACCCCAGATTAAAGCAATAACATTGTTCTGAGAGCCTGTAGTTTCTACGTTAAGAATAATAACACGATAATAATTTTTCCTCCTTTTTTTCATGAACTTAGGTTGTGTACTTGATCCAGTAGGAGTGTGGAATAGTAACTTTATTTCGGATCAGAGGTTTTCAGCTTCGTCATCTCTTAGCGGCCGCAGTCCATCTGATGGCCGATTAAAAGGATCCAATGCCTGGATTCCCTCCACAAACAATGACAACAATGATTTCCTGCAGATCGATCTGGGATCTCTTTACTTTGTTTGTGGAGTAGCAACACAAGGGAATCCAAATGGTAATGATTGGGCAAAAACATACAAGATAAAGACGTCCCTGGATAATGTCGTGTGGACATTCTACTCTGAGAGTGGGTCCGAAAAGGTACATCCCTTTCTGCTCTAGGTGAAGTAATCGCGAAATTATAATCGTGGAGACACTAATTGATAAAGGATTGTGTTTACCTCTTAGCCGCGTCAAACCTGAAATTCACATGGAATCCCTCTTTCTCTCCCTTCCAATGATGTTATCCTCTCTCTTCCCCCATCTTCACCGTCTCTAGTTTCCGCCTTTTTTTCCTCCTGCCTTCTGGCTTGCTTCTTTTTCCCCTCGTTACTACAGCCTGCCTTCCTTAGTCTCTTGCTGCTGTTTACATAGGAAACGTTAGGGAAATAAGTAGTAAAATGTAAAGAAACTGACATACACGTGGTTTTGCTTTTACCTTTTAATATCCTTTGCCTTTTGTTCTGCCAGCGGGTGTCATAGTTGCAATCCTCATACACAAAAATTTAGATGGTTATGGTGTTCACACCTCTTGATTTTTCTCATTTCAAATCTTTGAACGGCTAGGCGTTCAAATTTTCCTACGGTTAGCGTGTTTCCGTGCGAATGAAACACCTAAACGCACGAATTTGTCTTCATCTGCATTTTATGGAAATTTGTGTTAATTTGCTTTTAGATATTTACTGGAAATAATAACAGGAACAGCATTGTAAGAAGTGAACTATATGAGCCACTTGCTGCCAAGTTTATTCGTTTTTATCCAGTTACATTTAACAGCAGAAAAGCATTAAGGGTGGAGGTGTATGGATCTAAGCAAGGTTTGTCTCTCAGTACTTATCCAATACAAGCAGTTCAAAAGACAACCACAGCATTAAAAAATGCACTTTGAGTGTCAATGTATTTAGCACTAAAGTACTAATCGGGAACACTATTTTTTACGTCTGCTTCTAGAGACGTAACCGCCATTTTATCAGGTCATCCGAGCCACGCGAAGGTCTACCCGTTAGCAAGGCCGAGGAAGTACCATTATTTCTCAGTTATTTTAAGACCCTGAGTATTAGTCTGGCCCCGGGAATCGAACCTGCGACTTCCCGCTCTGCTGTCGAACGCTCTACCGACTGAGATAACCCTGCTGCTAAATTCTGGTTTGCAGATACGATGCAAAAAAACTGACTTACCACCTGGTTCATTGCTGGGTTTTAATAGGGAGCTTAAGCGTGCAACCACGACGGCGACGGCATCAACGTCTCATCACGCTAAATTTGTCAAATGTTAGAGATTTTTTCTCGAGTTGAGTTCTTAAGGTCTGTATCTCAGTTAAAAAAAAAAAGAAAAGGAAAATCGTTGTGTTGTGTTCACATTCTCAATGAAACGTGAAATTAAGAAGTTTCACGTCGTTGTCGTACCCGTGACAGCAAAGAAATGTACAAAATTGCGTAATGCACGTGCAAAGTTGTTGTTTGCTTATAAGGCTTCGTCACACGTATCCGTTTTTGTTTGGAAACGAATATTTTTTTCTCCGGTTAAGCCTACCGTCCATACTCATTGATCCAGTGTAAACGGTCACCGAAAACGCACGTTCTCAAAAACGCTCTCCAGAGTCTAGATTTTTGAAAACGTCGGCTTTTCTTTTACGTGTGAACGGACGAAAACGGTTTCGAGTTCGGAATACGATGATGTCATACATCATATATTTCTAGAATAACGCATGCGCAGTAATAAAGCTATGGTATTTCCATCGTTTTAGTGTTTTCGTGTGGACGGGTGACTACGATTCGAATATGCTACGTGTGGTTGCGTATTTGTTTGAAAATGCTTTTTTGCCGTTGTCGTCGTTGGTTAGGCTTCCTAATTACTGCCTGACCAATCTTTGTACATCTATGCTTATGTCACGTTTTCTTGTTTCCTCTCTGTTTCGTTTTCTCCTTTACTTTAGAAAAATGGTGGTTTTAATAATTGGATTTACTATATTGATTTTGTCCCTCCTCGTTTGTTTCCTTCTTTGTCATTGTAACTAATATGGAACGGATGGAAATTTAACAAAGAGTTTAAAAACTCAGTAATAATTCATGAAGAAAAAGCAAGAGAAATTGTAAAAGATTAATGAGTGTCTTTACAGGAGCACCCGATGACTGTTTTCTTTGAAATATCTGTTCGGAGAAGCAAATATTGTCTAGATTTTTTTAGATGACCGTTCCATTCATGTACAATTTTTGAAGGCTATCTAATAAATTCCCTACGATTTTGTGAAGTTAATTTTTTTCCATTTCACCCCCCAGGTTAAGCCTTTTTTTTTAGTAGAGAAAAGACACTTAAACTTTTTGGAACCAAAAATGCGATGCAGAGAAAAATTCTCACTTTCGTAAAACTCTAAATTGCAGCTAAAGTGTTCGGAAAAATAATGCTGAAGCCCTTGTAATTTCGAAAAGACTCAAGTTGCCCTAGGAAGACCGAATAGATAAAAATTTTTAGCCCTAGTTAGAATACATTCTAGAGATCTAAGAGTACTCTGGATATCCTAAAAAGTGTTGTCAATGCATTTAGGAGAAAACCGTCGTTGGGTGCCCCTGTCTTTATATCTGATAAAGAGACGGCTGAACTTTACGTCAAGTTTTTTAAACCAAAATGACCCCAAATCTAAATATCAGTGTAAGAATGAGTTGATCTTTATCAGCGATTTTGAAGTCGTTAAAAAACTCGCAGTCTGTATTATCAGGTTTAAAACCTGATAATCGAAACCGCTCCTTTTTTAAACAGTACATTTAATTTTTCTAAATTAATATGCCATATTTCCTAATGTTTTTACAGGTTGTTTTGTATCGTTCAAGAATGAACGCGGTAAAACGAGGGATTTTACAATTACAAAATCCTCAGAAGATTATAGTTATAGAGCTGCTTGGAGTCGCCTTTATGGAACTCACGGTTGGTGTAGCTCTTCAGTATCCCTACCTCAGTACCTACAGGCTGATTTCAATAAAATTGTAACAGTCACAGGCGTGGCCACTCAGGGAGATGCTCGAAGGGACAACTGGGTGACAAGTTATTTAATCCGCTTTGGATATGATGGTAAAACATGGATTAGTTACGGAGCTGGACAGGTAAATTTGCAACATGTATTCATATATCTGTGTGGATTTGCTTAAAGTGAGCTCCAGGAGTTTTTCCTTGACATTCTCATTTCGGGCTCGTTTACTTTACTTTTTTTCTTTGTTATAACATTTTGAGTACACAAATCGTCTAACAAACTGCAGTAGGCATTAAATCAGGTTCATCCTCGGTGTAAAAACCTTTGAAACTCACGACTGACGTAAAACAATGAATACAAAGAGCCACTGAGAAGCCAACACAATAGAGCCAAGGAAAATAAAAGCTAGAAAACAAAGAAAAACTTCACAGGTTTTTACACCGAGATACACCTTAAAATCATGTGTTTATAATGCTGTCTGCATCTTTCTTCATCCTCCTCCCTCGGCCCTACCACGAACACCATTACCTGCGATCATTTCCCACAATTCTCATTTTCGTGTGATAAAACAATCCTACTTGAAATCAGCGCGCGCGATAGAAGTTGTTTTCTGTAGTCGGTTAATTTTCTAGTTTTCCTTTTGGCCGCCCGGAGCAAAGTTTTCCGGAAGGCATTATTAAACCTTATGAAGGAACAAGTCTCAAGATTGGCAATCGTCCAACAAGGGCTCGAGACAGAAAAGTATCACATTGCGAGCTTTGTTGTAAGCAGCGACGAGTCTCTGGCCTCAAAACGTAGGTTGTAGGAGTCGAACAATGTACCAATTTTTAGTCAGACTGTCCGATTACAGCCTGCAATTTGAAGCTCCGCAATGAACCTATTTGTACATTAACTGTGTATGACTATCTAACGTACTTCTAAAATAATATTAGAAGCCAATGCAGATTCATTCACATCTATAACTCTTTGAAATTTTCAAGTAGACTTCAAGTGAGTAAAAACAAAATCACACAACCTTTTAACTAATGAACGTTTAAATCTTACCTTTTGTCGGACATAATGAGTAGACAGATAAAACAGAGGAGATTTTTACCCTAAAGCGGAAGATTTACTTAGTGCTTAATGTATCCCTGACAACTTTTCTTGTTTGTCCGTTAATTATTGGAACTTCAGTCGAGGAAAGGGCCCCAGAAGGGACATTTGCAACCCCGCTTAGGCTGACTCGTCCCCAGTCACGAGAAGCGTGACCGAGGGGAGCGCGAGGGGTGATGGGAAGGAGAAAAAGGAGAAAAAGGAGAAAAATGTCTCCTTCCCATCACCTCTAGCGCTCCCCTTCAGCCGATTTGGGAATATACCACACAGATTGTGGTCTCTTTTAAATAAAATTATTTGTATATCTCCACCTTTGTTCTTGATCTACCCACTCAGCATTTGACTGGAAACAGCGACAGAAATACCATTGTTGTCCACTGGTTTGCTCCCCCGTTTGCAGCGCAATATGTCAGAATATTTCCCAAAACATATACTGGTGCAATATGTATGAGAATGGACTTGTTTGGCTGTAAGGATTGTAAGTATAATTTGTTAGAGGGGGATTTGAAAAAATTTGAATTAATGGGATATATGTGCTGTCGTATACAGTCAATAATTTATAATAATAATCAAAATTTACAACGCGCCTTTTCCAAGCAAATACGATCAAAAGCGCGTTACAATGCTTTGAATGTTAAAAAAGAAAATATAAGCTCAAATGTACATATCAATTTGGGCTAAAAAGTAAATTACGCTTAAAAATTTCAATAAACAAACGAGCTTAATCTTATGCCCATCACTGTGTTGGGCGCTTGTAGCTACTCTCTCAGGCAGCCGTTTCTGTCTCGTCACGCAAGGCTCCTCCCCATCTTGCCTCCTCAGGTAACCAATCAGCCCCATCTTTCCCGCCAGCCATATAACATGTACAGCTGCACTTTCTAGCCTGCGCAAAGGAATATTGGATGGAGATAACTACCGGCTAACTGCTGCCGTCGAGAAGGGCGGAATCTGCAGTTAGAAGTGAATTTTTTTTTGGTATCGTAAGTGGTAATGCAAACTTTTCTGCCAGAAGACAGTGTTTGTAGAGGTTATCATACGACTTCGAGTTCAATTTGGAATTTATTTGCATGAGTGTGTTTCTCGAAAAAGTATCAAACGAACAAAAACTTACTGGATCAAAATTCGTCATCAAAACATCCCCACAATGCAATTCGATCGGCACAACACCTGAACCCAGTCTCACGTGCAACCTCAAAGTTGCTAATAAAGATTGAGGCACCTGATTAGTCCTTAAACATTTCTAATTGTTTGTTGTTGTTGTTGTTTTTTGTTTGTTTGTTTTTTTGTTGCCAATCACAGTGCTTCATTCTCTGATAATTGCATTATATTTGTTCGTTTTTGCACTCGGTTCACAGTCCCTTATTTTTCCGTAAGTTCCTCGAGATCGACCGCTTTGCATTACGGGCGGCCACCATATATCATGGATTTCTGTCAAATTTACTTTCTCGCCTCTCTCGCCCCACGTAAACCCCGACACTCGCCCCCTTGGTACAAATGAAGGCAACATCAGACTGCTCGTACCGGTAAGCGCTCGATCTGCATTATTGCTCTCAGCCAATCAGAATCAATAAACCTAATGAACTGTAAAATTAAGATTTTGTATTTGATAAGTTTCTCTAAGTTATTTCTTGTCGTCTTTACATTGATTAGATCTTTGTCTTTTTCAGTCCAAGTTTCGTTGCCTCTTAACATCGGTCTCGATGATGTCCGTTTGATAGCCGACACTAGTGAATCTGTGACTCTAACCTGTGTGGCTAGTTACAGCCGTCGACAACCCTCTGGGTATAGTTGGAGCAAAGATGGAACGGGACTGTCTGACACAACCGCCTTTCTTACCATACCATACAACAGTGCCAGTAATATCTACAGTAACTCTTGTGCAAGAAAGCTCCCTTCAGTCAGTGGAGTCCAGTGTAATTCAACCTATCAATGCTCTGCGTCACTTTCTGGAATACAAGGCAGACATCTGACCACTGCAAATGTTATAGTGTCCTTAAGTAAGCAACACTTTGTGCGTACCTTGGAACGCCTTTTGGCTCGTTATTGTGAATGTGAAAATTAATTCAATATACGGGATAACGCAGTTTTCAATAACTAACATAATTTAAGTCCTTTATAGGACACGAAAATATTGGATTCCAACAATACATGACTGTCAACGGTACTAGATGAACAAGGAAGTACGTTCTAAAAAATACCTCAACCTTTAACGTATTCTAAGTGGGTAACGTATTTTTAACGCGTTTGGTTATTCGTTGATTTTGTCACTTATTCAAGTGCTGGGTATTAGATAACCTTATAAATAAGGCTCATTATGAGTCAAATTTTTGTTGTTTTCAGAGAAACCAGGCCAGCCAGTTGTTCAAGTTAATCCAAGTGACGTTAAAGCAAGATCAGCATTAGTCACATGGCCGTATAATCCTGGAGCCGATGAAATGCCTGTAACTGCCTACAATCTTGAGTATCGAAATAGTACTTCTACACTTGATATACATTTGGGACTTGTATTAAGTAAACGGATTATCAACCTCAAGCCATACACAGCCTACAGTGTTAGGGTGCTAGCCAACAGTGTCTTAGGAAAGAGTCTGTGGAGTAATTTCACGAATTTCACAACAAAAACTGCCAGTAAGTGATGATGCAAATTAGATGCAGTGCTAAGAGTGATAATTTATATAATAAGTTCTTGTTCCAAAACACTGACCACCCCATCGTTTTAGCGACTCCACTCAATCGGGTAATGAAATATTAACTACTGGTGTTATCATCTAACATATGTTTCCATTAAAATCTGAAAACCTGTGACACAGAAAGGAGTGTATGCAAACTAATTTGGCGTTTTTCCTTGCAGTAATCAGGCGTCCGGTTATAGGATAGACTGAACTATTCAGATTGAGTATCAATCGATCTAAACTTAACTTGTACTTTTCCTTTTTAGGGCCTGAAGTCGATGTCCAGATCGTGAATGTGACAAGCCATAATTCGCAAACAATTCTTGTGAAATGGCAGGTAAACATCAGATCTATTTTAACAAAAACTCATTCGAGTCCATAAGTACTTCGTTTCTCAGGAGGGTTGCCTATTATTTCCATGCTTCGACCAAAGACTATTACCCAGTCACTATTGAGGTGCGCTGATCTTTCCCTAGCCCCTTCCCTCAACTCTTCCCTCTCCCAGCACCCAACCCCCCCCCCCCCCCCCCCCCGCCTCAATCCTCTGTTACCCCGAACTGACTCATAGACTCATAACTCGTAAATGGTGACTGTGTAGGAGTCTGGTTTCCTCAGACAGAAAAACCTGTGAAACCAATGCCATCTTTTTTTTCATTTAATATGTTCACAGCTTTGTGTAAACAAGGGAAAAAAATTTTAGGCTTGAAATTGTCTGCATCAATCTCGCAAATTTATCATTTTGAGTGGATTTTACTGTTAAAAGGTTTGAAAATAAACATAGGTATTGAGGAGGAGACTGGTTATTAAAGCCGGCGAACATCAGTTTTGGGCTGCAGTTTATGAAGTGAAGTCCATTACATTGCACAATCCATTGTTTTTTGTTCATAAATTGTGACTGAGTGAATTAATGCGGTTTGATAGAAATGATATCGAACGTTATGCACCGTCAAGCCCCCCAAAAAGCTAACAAGAACATATTGAAAAAACTTTGACAGGCTTCATATACTCCACTTAATTAACTATGGTATAAAGTATATAAAGTATGTTTGCAGTAACTGTAGATTCACAAGTATGTCAAAAAGAACGAAGGATGAACAATAAAAAAAAAAAACATTAACAGCAACATATTACACGGAGGAGGGTTTTCTTTTTAGATATTTACCGCAACCTGCGGCGGTCCCGCGGTCTCCTAATTCTGGTATCGCAGTTATGACAGTAGTGAGTTGAAAACAAATGTCAGGAGATAACCATGGGTATGTCCGTATGAGCATGCAAGGCAGTTAAATGGTAGGAGAGGTTACTTAATACTTGAACACTAATTTAGTCATGTTCATGTCCAAGACACCAAGCTCCACCAGTTTAAACGGACCCTTTAGAGGGTACAGCATTGAATACAAGGAAGAAGGGAAACCTTCATGGACAACAGTCAATGTCAGTGACTCATCAACCGATAAGACTTTACAGAGCCTGAAGAAATGGACAGTATATTTCATTAGAATCGCAGTCAGTAATGGCGACTTTCTTGGTCCACCGGGTCCTGAAAAGCAAGTTCGGACGCTAGAAGATGGTTGGTATACTCCTTGACTTAAGCTTGTTTTCTACACGTTTCTGTTTTTTTTGGCCCCTTGATCACTTCCAAAACAAAAAATAACTAACAAAAAAATCTAACGAAAGGGGTGCAATTGACTTTCACCTCAGACTCTCTTCTTATATTTAGCTCCCAGCAAACCGCAGAAGCTAGTCATCAGCTTCCAAGAGCCAAGTGAAATTACAATGCCTAGAATGACGGTCCAGTGGCAACAACCTGCTGAACAAAATGGTATTATAAGGAAATATCGATTGGTTTTGAACTATACCATTGATGGAAGACAAACTACCATTACAAGTGAAACAAATAATCAGACCTTTAGCCACAGTTTAGATGTTTTCGGTGGAATTCAGTACAGTGTTGAAATTTGGGCAGAAACTGTTAAACCCGGGCCAAGGCTAACTGGAGCTAAACAAGTACCAGAATACAGTGAGTATTTGCTTTTCAGTTTCCTGCCCTCAGTGCTGTTGTATCAGCGGCCCTTTGAATAGATGATTTGTGTAAACGGAATTCGTATACAGCTCTGAGCTGCGAGTCCTAGAAATAAAAGAAAGATACTTCTCTTACTTAAAATGCCCTATAACGCCTACAAAGAGAGAGGAAAAAAGTGGAAGATTCCCAAGTCCATATTTTGAATTACTTCTGCCAATGACCATCGTGGTCAGGGAAATTTATGGTGTGTATTAAATAGTTATATGGTTAAATTTTTCACCCTATAATTCAATAAATAGTGCCATTTTACAATTTTTCGGTTATCACAAGTTTGTATTCTCATCAGTTGCTTTTTTTAAAATTCTTTTTGCAGAACCAAGCGCGTCGCCTCAAAACATAACCTCTAAAAAAATAAACAAAACAACTTACAGAATAAGTTGGAATCCTCTTTCCAGAGACAAAAGCAATGGTAGAGTGATCGCTTATGAAGTGAATCAGACGAAGCTTTCTACTTCACGTAATGCAAGACCCGTATGCACTCCGTCAGTTCTACAAAACGCAACAGATGCATTTATTGTTTTAACTGGTCTTTCATCTTGTTCCGTTTACAAAGTTGAAGTACGTGCCTACACTTCTGCTGGTCCAGGAGTCTTTGGTAGACTTACTCGTAACATCGCGTATTCAGGTATGTCGATATAGTCAGATCTGCTTAATACGAACACAAAATCGGGACAGAGCCAAGCGTGCGCGTTATAGAGATTGCCCCTTTATAGTCGGGCAGATAGAGATAGGTAAAGTTTTGCATCGTTGAGAAGAACTGTCTAAAAAAGAGAGGCGTTAGGATTACGTATCTCCAAGGGAAATTGAATGGCTTCTACGACAGTTAGAACTACCATTAAGCTATCGAAGAAAACTTTCCGTTCCAAAGAAAGCACATTACGCAGTTTTGAGTGATGTTTCGATAATGTTCTTTGCCGGAAGGGCGATGTATTTGACTCGTTCTCATATACTGTAAGTGTATCCATCCCTTACAATCATTGCAAATGATCACTACCGATTGTTGTAGTTCCTGGTGAACCAACTGACGTGAAGACGGAAAATCCTGGTAAACGGAGCATAACCTTGCGGTGGGGTAAACCGAAACTACACGGCGATGATGTAAGACGTTACAAGGTAACTTTCGACTTTTTTTATAAAGAAAATTTAGATTTTGTTTATAATGGAAGTGCACTTAGCTTATCCAGCTGGTTTACAAGCACTTAAGTCAAATAATTTGAAACAATAATCTTAATAGAACATAACAGGATTAAAAACCACAACTGGCAGGAAGCAATCGTTTGGCTCTTTAGGCGCGAGAGACGTCCCTCGCTCTCGCGTGTCCTCTCGCGTATTACTCGCGCGTGACGTCTTAATATATCCGCTAAAAGAAGGGTATGCTCGTATTCTATTGCATACGTTTATGGGCTGAGGGTGGATTTCCACTGTCGCGTAATTTTTACGTGCATAGATGCGTAAAATTTGCGTTAGCAAATAAAAGAGGGGCAATGTATGAGAGATCGCGCGTAAAAGTTGAACCCCGCTCAACTTCACGTTTAATCAAAAAACCTAAAAATGGCCTTTTACCAACTTTTTCACCTGATTTGACATGAAATAGACAGATTTGGTTGTTTTATCCTGAAAAGTGGATTTTTTTCAAAAAGCTTGGTACTTTGCTTAACTCATTCGCTCCTGGAGATTTTGCCGAAAAAGACGTTTTGAAGATACTCCAGTGGTTTTCTGGCCACTGTCCTGCTATAAAGAGCTAAAACTTACCACAAACCGCTTTACAGGTCGTACACTTCACGGCCTTCTGATCCAGATGCAAAATATCAGCTTGCGAAGTTCGGCCATGCGCAGAAAGCAAAATTTTGGGGTTTAAAAGTGACACAGCAGTCTTGACTTTTACTTTTCGCTTTCTCTCCTCCCATCTTTTTTCGCTTTTCTTGACTCATTTTTTTTTCTCTTGCTGGGCATTTAGTAGGCTTCATTTTGGTGGGAATAGTTTTTAGGAAAGCTTTTAGGATCTTAGGATTAGGTGAAAGGAAAGGAAGGTGAGCAATGAAACAAGATTTTCATGGAGATTTTCAGGTCAATGTTACATGGTTTTTTGCCTCTTTCTCCGGTGTCCTTGACTGAATTGTGCTCATTCTGGTATTGTTTGAAAGATCTCTTCACTCTGCACAACTTAGCGGACAAAGTTGTCCTTGACCGTTAAAACTGATGACGTCACAAAGGGTAGAAAGGACGTGGATCCGCACGGGCGGTTACGGGCGGTTCAGGGGCGAATGGGTTAAGCTTAACACGTGTAGGTGTTCCGTACACACGATGCCAGTTTAACAATACGCTTAGTGGTTCAAAGTTCCGTGTAAACAGAGCGAAAATATTGAGCGGTTCCGTGTGAACAAAGTGACCGGTCAAATTTTTCAACCGGTCGAAAATTCGTCCGTTGCCATGTCAACGTAACCTTATAGACAACCATATAATTACATAACAGTTATTTATGCATGCCGCAGATAATCTATAAAGGCACAAAGGATTATTATGCAGAATTTAAACCGCATACTGGAATTCAAGAAACGGACTCTCCGACGTTAACAATGAACATCACCGATCTTTACCCTGGGACAGAGTATACATTTGTTGTGAGGGCTGAAAATCACTGTGTTTATGGAGGCAACAGTTCTATGGCGCAGGGAAGCACAAAAGTCGATGGTAAGTTATTTACTGTTTGTTTTTGCGTCTGTTTTGTTCTGTGTCCTCTTATGGTTGATTCTTTACATCTCCCTTTATTTCCTTTATAATATTAATATCAGTGGTATAGGTTGGTTGGTTTTAGGAATATCGTCAAGGAATCTTGCTTATCAATTACTCAAACCGTGATCCTATTAAAAAAAACCAACCGTTAAATTTGGCCTCGGAGCAGGGACGGTTACAAAGTACAAGCAATCAGCTCAAGAGACTAAAATCATTACCCGGTGAACGACAGCCAAAAAGTATTCTCAGAATCTTTCCAGATGGAATGGAGCTAATAACTTGAGTTTGCACTCGATCGAATTTCCAGTTTCCCCGCGTGTAAACGCTTCTCCAGTTATTTTTTGTTTACCTAACAGCTCCTGTGGCGCCTGTTTACCACGAAGTCCAAGTAATCATAACATACAAAACGCCTGTGAATGTCACGGTGTGGCCTTCAAAACAAACCAATGGCCCCATTAGGTATGAGCAGTCATCTTATTCAACAATGAATGAATGAGGCTGAGTATCTTATGAAGAATTATGGAGATCGCAGGGTGTTATCGGCCGAGGCGGATAACACCCTCCGAGATCTCCATAATTCTTCATATGATACGACAGCCGACTTCAATAATTGTCTTATTATTCATTCAAAATAATTCCCAGTTTAAAAACAAAGCTAAAACATGCTTCCCTCCATCGATATTACGTTCATCTTCGATAGTGCACGTTTAGGGTTGTTCACCTCAGCAAATATTCTCCAAATAGCAGATGTCGCCCTTCGAGTTGTGTTCTTGCTGTTCTTGCCGTGTTTTTTGCTATAATTTCGCCTAGTTCTTACTCTTGAAACGAGTAAAATATCAGCCATTTTTTGTTTTCACAACCAAAACAACTCAACCTCGTCCCCAGGTCTTCTCGGTTAACGGTGCCTTAACCTGCAAGAACGCTGCATTTTTGACGTCATTTCCTCGTTAAACGCAAAATTCTTCCAAATTTGGTCATCAGTGACTGGTTATGGTGAATTATGCGTGTGCTTTTAGCCAATCAGAATCGGGGAAATATTTTGAATGAATAATTATAACAACCCCTATTATCACAACCCCGTTCCCAGGTTTTCTCTCCTACCCGTCGGTCTATCTCTCTCTTGCTAAGAAGGGACGGGAAGGAAGGGACCCTGGGAAAGAGGTTGCTATGTGCTATTTATTAATACTAAGGATTTTACAAAAAAAACTATCCCTTTGTGGTTTTTATTGCAATAAATACTACACGCACTGTGGTTAATAGTTTAAAACCAATGATCTAACTGGGTACAAAGACATGGCTGACGAAACTGGAAAAGTTTCCTTTGCTTCGTCTTTTCTTTTAAACTAGTGTCTTTAAAATGTTAATTTCAAGACTTGAAAACCAATGTCTTACTGAATCATGTCATCACGTTATCACCGGATCGTTATGTGTGATAGTGTTAGAAACAACAGAAGAGAAGTCATGGATAAATCGTTTTGACCTTCCCCCTTCCCCCCCCCCCCCCCCCCCCCCACCAATGAAGATGTTCATAGCTGGGGGCTCATCAGACTTAGAGTATTTGTAATGATAATTTTATGAGCAGTTAGAAGCAAAAGCTTTCTAACATGTGTCTTTCTATTTTGCTTTAATTTTTTCTGATACTGACAGTGATTATCAAGTTTTGGTGCATCAAGTGAATGACTGGACTGACGAGGTCTCTGAGTGGAACACACTTGGAACAGATGTGTATATTGCTGCTCAAATTCCCGCTAATTCTACGAATCCATCAATTGTTTTTGTTGTGGGAGATGGTAAAACCTATGATGGTTATGAAAACAAGCAGCTGTCAAATGGTCAAAAGTACAAGATATATTCCAGAGGATTGGCTCGCCGCGTAACCAAGGTAACTGCCTAATCAAAAGAGTGACTGATTTAAGGTACTTCAAGGGCAACAAAAAACGTGCAACTTGTTTTGCAACACTGCTGTAAAACGAGTTGCACGGCGATGTTGCGCGTTTTACCACCATCGTTCGAACTTGTCTTAGGACAAAATCGGTTCCAAGGTTTTTTTATTGGGTGGTGAAACGCGCAACATCGCTATTCAACTCGTTTTGCAGCAATGTTGAATGTTTTTTGCTGCCCGTTTTACTGAAATTTTAAGTATGTGTGATGAAAAGCTATCAAGGGTCTTAACCTTCATTACGCAAACTTCACTAAAGTGTACACATTTCATTTTGTAAATCCCAGAAAAACAAATACTTCTTTGCAAAATTCAGTTGCCCAGGAGAATTCGTTTGATTCATCGCAGTTGATATCGTTTTTCCAACATCAACTGCTTTATTAACGATTTATTAAATTTAAGCTCACAAAAATCAGGTTATTACGCGCGACAAGGGGAGCCCGCAATCCTGACCTGCAGGTTGTTATTACGCATGCGTGGCATGTATGCAGTCAGCACTGCACAGAATCTACCCTCTTTTTCAGAAACGTTCTGGGAATCAAAACTATCTGTTTGGTAAAGCAAGTCTAATTGCCAAAGTTCAAATAGACAAAGGTGAGATCGTTTTAATTTGTGTTGAGATAGCCTTTCTGTAAAATGTTACTTTCATTTATCTGACTGAATCACAGAGCGCAGAGGAACTATTTGTGATGGCAAATAGAGCGAAAATTTTACTGCCGAACGAACGAGTCGCGTTTGTTTATTGTAGAATCTAATATTATGAATTTGACCTTCCAAATAGTCATGCGATCGTGTTGCTAACCTAGTAAAATATTATCTAATGCTCGGTAGGAACGAACGTCTCCCGAAGGGAGAAGAATTCGGAAAGCGAAGCTTTCCGAGCGAGGCACGAAGTGCTGAGAAGAAAAAGAGACAAGCGTGTCTCTTTATTATATGTTAGTCGCTGTTATTCGTCCGCAGTCATTACCTTCAGCGGTTTCACCGGGCATAAGATAATATTTTACCAGGTTAGTAACACGATCGCATGACTATTTGGAAGGTCAAGTTCATCATAGATTCTACAGTAAACAAAGGCGACTCGTACGTTCGGCAGTAAAATTTCGCTTTATTTGCCATCACAAATAGCTCCTCTGCCCTGTGACTGAATCAGAAACATGAAAGTTTAAACATGTTCTATTTTCCTTTATCTCATTTCATTTCATTTCTGTTACATACAATTTAAAGCCACTAGTCTTCGATAACTGTAGGTAACTGTACGACAATACAGAAAAGTACCGTAAAATTCCGAAAATAAGCCCCTCCATGTATAAGCCCCCCCCCCCCCCCCCCCCCACCAAATATAAGCTCCTCAAATCGGTAACGCAAAAAACCCTCCGTTAAATCGCACCTCCAAATATAAGCCCCCCGGGGGCTTGTACTTGGAAATTGCCCTCAAATACAAAGTAAAACAAAGCAAAAACGGTAAATTTTCTTCCCGCTATAAGGCTAGCCCAATCGATTTTGAAACCCAAATTTCCCTCCATAGATAAGCCCCTCCGAATATAAGCCCCTCATAAAGGGCCTTTGAATAATATAAGCCCCGGGGCTTATTTTCGGAATTTTACGGTAACTGAGTTCCGTAAGGGTGCGATCACAAAATGATGTAATGACGAAGATTGGAGAAACACTGAAACATACGAACACCGTACTAAGACAATGGCTGACCAAAAATAGTTCCTGCTACACCCAGTAACAGCACAAAAGCCCTGTTAATTCAATCACCCACCGGCATGGGCCACGGAAATCTGTACGTAATAAGGAGGTTTCCTATGGTGTGACCGGCCATATAAGAGAAACCTCTTCAGCAGTACTTTTAGATGGAACTATTGACTTTTCATTATTGCTGAGACGACCATACATGTAGTTGACAGACAAATAGAATGAGGAACTTTAATTGGCTTATTGACTTCAGACCAACCGATAGATAGAGAAAAATCTCCTATGCACAGGCTGAATGATTCAGTGAGAGATTGTTGAACCTGAAACTCACTATCTGACCAATGACTCACGTTCAGCTACCGAAAGAATAGAGCCCGTGAGAAATTCTGAATCCCGTTTGCGGGCAAGCGGCAAACGTGAATTTGAATTTGTGCCACTTCACCAAGTTTTCGCCTTACCTGTTTTCAACTGTTTTTTGCTTCTACAGCAAAGAAGTAGTTTCACGTTATTTTCATCCAAAGAATTGGTTTAGACTATTTTTATCTGCTCAGTTTCTACTTTGAGAAATTCTCAACTTTCGTCTGCCGTTTTTGTTTACCGGAAAGGTACCTCTTAATCTTTGTAATGCCTGATAGATCAACCGTGTGCGTGATTCACCTACCAGAAAGAGTCAGAATGACGGATCAGTTAAACTTACCATGTTCAGACTGACTGACTGACTGACTGACCGACTGATTGACTGTCCGACTGATTGACTGACTGACTGACTGACTGACTGACTGACTGACTGGTTGGAATGTTCTTTCACTCATTTTCATGCTCAAACCTTTAGTTTACAAATGCGATGATGCAGACAGACAGGGAGGGGACACTGGCTCGCAATCCGGCGACAAACCTTCAAACACAGGTTTGTTAGTTGATTTTTTATAGCTTCCCAGTATTAACTGTAATCGAACTAAACGACGGTTTGTTTTAGGAGATGAATTTTGAAATATCTATGCGTTATAAGCAACAACCAAGGTCCCAAAATCCTCTCCCTCCGTCCCTTTGAGGGACGAAGAGAGATGACGTAAGGATGGGAACGAGGTTGTATTTAGAAATCGCCTATTGAGTCACTGACCGGAACTTTAACATTGCAGCACCTGTAATATCATCCGTCGTCTTGGGGATTGCATTGGTCATTTCTCTTGGAGTGCACCTTTATCAATGGCGTGCTTGGGGAATTTGCAAATATGACAAAAAGTATTCAGTCAAGGAATTACAAGTGATAGCTTACCAAAATGAAGGAGGTTTGTAGCGTTTGTGTAAAATAATGAGTAGCATTTTCAGTTTAAACTGAGTTTACAATTACGTTATCGAGCACGGGTACTGGGTAATAAGTAATATTTATAACCAGGCTACAAGTAAAATATCTAAAATATTAAAATGAGAATACTTATGATATAAATTTACTCACCGTAAACCTCGTTATAGTCATGTTCATGCAAAAGCTAGGGATTTTCGCATCTACAGAGACGACGCTGTTTAGGAAAACATCTTCATCAAAAAGGAAGAAGATGAAGGAAAAAAAAGAATTACACTGACCCCTAAGTAACTTGTGCGGGAAAAATATTCACAGGGATAAAAATAAATACTTGAACAAATGAATAATGTCTGTGGGCTTGTTTTGTAATGACGACAGAACTCCACCTTTTCACCCCCAAGAAAAGAAAAATAAAACAAAACAAAACAGACTTACATTAGTTTGTTAAGATATCCATTCTTCCTTTTTCTCCTCGATTTTGATAAGATTCCAACCATTTTCAGTCTTAGGCGATGCAAAAGTCCCGTCTCCTCAACTGGAATCGTTTCATATGGAGCTGCAGCCCACTCAAATCCAGCAAACGACAAAAGATTAAGAATATGAATCTCTAATATAGAACCCAGATAGAGATCATGATGATGCTTCAAAATTTAACAAGACAAGATTATGCTAATGCCGCCTTCGATCGGCTACCTAAACCGCCGGAAAACGAAGTATATCAAAATATGTAAAAGGGACGGAAATGAAATATGTGAAAATGACAAATACCTTGACAACCTTGTATGCGACAAGCATACAGCAGAACCACGGTCTGTTCGAATTCTCCCCGGAGCATATACAGCATATTTCGACTAAACTTCCGGTAACTTCAGTAGACTTGGTGAGTTTCCAGTAGACTCCAACAGACGAGTTTTCAACCCTCCTTAAGGGTTAATTGTACTTCCAGTTTACTTTCACGACTAGACTTTTAGTTACTCTAGTGGAATCCAGTTTTTGACCACTGGAATATAGTTGAGTGTATTGGACATGACTGCCCCATTTAGGAACTTAACTCGTTTAATCCCCTTCTCAAAGGGTACATCGAAGGCATGAATGATAACCGGCAACAATGAAGTATTGACTGAAGCTGTAATAAATAGGGCGGAATAACAGGATCGAGGTTTCGTAAAAATAAGGCAACAGAATTGACCTTTTAAAAAATGTTAGAGGTAAAATATTGGTAATTATAAAATAAAAGAGTTGAAACGTCAGATTTTCAGTTAACTTGGTTTGAACAGCGAAACGGGATCCTTTTTCGTTTGTTTTTTTGTTTGGGTCATTGGTTTTACAAGAAAAATAGCCTCGACTTACTCAAATGAAATATTTTATTACATGCGTATACAACGTCTAGTTGCCGTTGCGTTCGCTTTTTTGGTTTTGTTGTTGGAATTTTATAGCAGATTACAAGCACACAAAGTTGTGAGCATAACGAACAACATTTGTAATTAAATAAACTCAGTTTTATCACTGTTATGTTTTGTTTCTAACTGAGACTTGCGGAGCCTTTGTTTGTTTCCGGCCGTCACTGTAGATAAACTCCCACAGTTGTTTTGCACTCGCGGTGTTCCCCAAGGTACTCGCTAGTTTCTCCTCTGACAACTGACACAACTCTTGAATGTTTGTCACGTTTTTCATAATAAATCTGAAACGAAGGCAGAAGTTAACGAACCGTCAGTTCTCTCCAGCGACACAACGATGATGTCTATAGCTATCAGAATGGAAGGAATGGAGAGCGAGCGAAACGAGAGGCAAGCTGGGGAGAGACGCCTCAGTCGCTCGCTTGCTCGTAACATGCTCGCCGACGCGTCAATTGTGAAGGACTGCTACAAATCTCATGACGTAATATTCCATCTCATGCTGGCGGTTTAGACTCTTCTCAGAAGGCAGTATGTGATTCACTGTTTCTTTGCTAATTGCCTTGAATAACCTAGGTACCAAGTTCCTGTCTGGCTTCTTTCCAGGCTTTCTCCATCATTAAATTCGCCCGTAACCATGTGACCCGAAATGCATAGGCCGCGCGGGATAATGAGGCCTAGGGACTAGGGACTAGGCAGTGCAGTATAACCGAGGATCCGTTTGATCTGACGATAAAGAATAACGCTACAAAAGAAATTGTCATGTTGTGAGTCTGTACCTGTAGTTCTTGAAGTTGACTCCAGGAAGTTTCAGAATAAAGTCCTTGACAATAGAAGAGAAAATGACATGCGGGTAAGTGGTGATAGCTTTTCTGGCGCCACTTGTTTAAAAGGTAGATAATGCTATCCACCAAATGAATCTGTATCCAATGGATATCGCAGTTGCTTTCTCTAATACTTGTCCTCTGTATAGCGCAATGCTACTTAAAGTAACAGACAAACGCTAAACCAACTTACAATCAAACCATATAGGGATTTTAAACAAACATCGTGATCATTATACGTTTCTTGGAAACTGCCCTCCTACCCCTCCCCTAAGTTAACATTTTGCCCTAAGTGAGAAGTAAGCGCTAACGTTGACTTAGGGGAGGGGTAGGTGGGGATCATTCGAACGCGAGCAATCACCAACCACCAAAAGATTGAAAAGACAATGAATAAAACCCACACCGACAATGGTTTCCACAACACCAAGAAGCACCCAATACTCCCTCTCCCACGCTCCCCCAAAGAATTTTTCGTAAGTCTCCTGGATGTAACATACGTCCTAAGAGAAATTAAGACGTTACTGTTAGTACTTGTGGCCCCATGTTGTATGTGATGTCTGAAGCAGCTCAAAGTCTGATCCTATCGACTGGCTGTACTAGCATCATCAGGTTCAGGATAATTTGCCTGCGAATCATTAAAAGAATATCGTGAAAATAGTCGCCGTAAGGCGACTTCTTTTGCTGATCAGTGCTAACAATAGACGCACAACTTTATTTCAATTTGAGTCCTCGAGGGTTACAGCAATAAGTAAGATGGTAGACTGATTGACCCAAAGACTCGACTGACATTAGGTCCGATGTACCGTAAATTTGTCGTATTTGATGTGATGTGTTGTGGTTTAAACAGTGAAATACAAGGTTAAAATAAAACTTCAAGGAACTACTGCGAGCGCAAAAGAAATACAGCAACGCACTTACATCCTTTTGTCGCAAAACTTCTCAAAGACCGCAAAAGAGATACTCCTGACAGGAAACTACTACTTAGTGCTCTTGAAGAAGCAACGTTAAAATAAAAGCTGAACTGAAAATGCTCGAAGGCGATTTAAGTTAAAAACAAAAAATGCAAATAAGGACTAGGCGCACGTGGGATTCCTAGGGGAGTTAATTTACAGCTAAATTGTTCTTTAGGGCGTTAGATACAATAGTGAATATGTCTGTTTTTAACAGTCCTTTATACGTTAAAATTAAAAAAAAACGATGTTCATAGAAGACTTAAATATTCATTAGATACACCATTATAGAACACTATCTATTCATCTTCATCGAAAAAAAAAATGCATATTTGGGCCCATTAAATATAATTTCATAGAGTTTGCGTTACCCCTGGTTGCGTGACGGTTTCAACATTTTATGCAAAAACATCGGAAGTGAACTTCGCGTTTACCTCTCTCGACGGGTTGCTTTTTAATTGCCCAAGCTGGATTTTTTTTACTGAGGTATAATAATTCTTCTAAAATTCCATGTACCAAGCCGTGATTTTTTCTCTTAAAGTTTCCCAAAATTTCATTTCTTATGAAAGTGCTGAAGATAGGACTCTTCGGGCGATTTTTAACCGAGTGAAAAATGCATTATCCTGCACCAAATGGCATTTTAACTGGGATGCCTTACTTACCTGCCAAAGATGAACTTGTTTCGTTCAACCGCCTTTCTTCCCGAGGGCTTTGAAAATGGTAAAATTCAAAGGTTTTAGACCGGCGACTATATGACGTGGGGCAGCATTTCACTTTTTGGCGGTTTCCTCGCAAAAAAAAATACTTTGGAGACTTTGATTGTGATTTTCGAAAATGTTTCACCAAAGGGTTTTTCCTGACTGAAAATGGAGTATTTCGAAATTTCAGTTTTTAAGGCAAATCAGACGACGAGCGAATAGTATTCCATGATGCATTTTTCCAGAAGCATCACGCAATATCGAAATAAGGTCTTTTTCTCGTCGCCTTTTTTCTCATTTTTGTTCCAGTAAAAGTAAGAAAATTGCATTATTTTGTTATTTGACATGATTTCTCCGATTTGCAATGGCTTAAGAGCGAAATTTCCGCATAGATAACAATTACTCACCGAGGTGGAGGTGGCTAGTCGTGAATATTCACAACTAGCCACTGACACTGAGGTGAATAATTGTTTTAGTGTATACTAAAACAGTGAACAGTGAGATAATTGAGCACAAAAATGGTGATTTTTAACTCAAATACTGTTGCCAACGATTGCCATTTTGGCGCGTAATGACCGAGCGGCCGCGGCCGGCGCTTTTTCTTGCCGACAAATAAAACTTTTGAAGGCATTTGTTTAGCTCCTGCGGGAAAATTTCTTCAAAAGGAGTTGTGAATTCTTTTTGTAATTAAAATCATTCTGTAAAAAAAGACTATTAAATTTAGTTTTAAGGTTATTTAGGAACAAGTCAACTAAATAAAGTAACGCAAGACTTCAGCTTAATTTGCATTTGTAAACAAAAAACTTTTTCACTGGTTTTATCGAGTCAAAAAGGCAAAGCTTTACCTGTTAAATCTTTCAAACCGAACTTCGTCACCTTCTTCGTGTATTTCGGGGACAGCTTACTTGATTAGTTGTGAAATTTCTTTGTTTCTTACGGCAGCAAACCGGGAAGGCACTTAGCTCGCAACTCACTCGAGTTTGGGGTCGCTCGCTCGGAGGAACTGGAGCTGAATCAGTGAATAGTGCAATTGAGCTCCTTTGAGCGCGATGCTGAAATAAATCCTTCTTTGGCAATTACGTTCACAGCGGAACGGCTGTTTTGTTGGAGTCACTTTTTAGATCAGTCATGGTTTCGGTTCTCCTGATGAACCTTTCAGTCGCCGAGTCTCATACTTTGTGTTTCTAGTTGCGACCGAGAGCACAAGTAGTTCTCGACAGATCAGTGAAACACATGTAAGGATATTCATTAATTGAGTAGCCAATCAGACCCTTCAAAGTAACGCTGAAATTCATCTTTAAAGCGCAATGAATATCAGCTAACTCAATATTCTCAAAAGCAGAAGCTGCTGAACCGAAACATGTTTGGAAACATCGAGCACTGCGATGTTCATTACGCGCGTGCTGAAGAGTAGTGATCATGATAATTATGTCACGTACGCAGTGATAATATAGCATGAAACGAGGTGCATCATGGGATACTATTCGATCTTAATCGGGGGGCAAATCTTAAAACGACAGTACATGCGTAAATTGTACTTTGTATTGCTGTTTTTTTGCTTAAGATAACACATGGATGACAAGCAAATTATCTGATATTTCTTCGTGGCAATTTGTCTTTTGGGACAACGGAAGGTATCTGTTGAGTTTACAGCCAAAATATATCGATGCTTTGCATGTTTACGTCCTGACGCATAGTTTGACACCATGCAAGTCAAACAGCAAAGTATTTATTTTCATCCAATTTGGGATGAATATCTTTTATAAAGCCATCATTGAACCTTCCATTTTCCCATCTCTACCGACTTCTTTCCGAATCGTGATCAGTTTGGTCTAGTATTGCTCTTCAGTTCAAAAGCATTTTTGGTCGCATCACAATGGCGGAATAATAACTTTCATTTTTCACGCATTGAGGAAATGAGACCTCAGACAATGATGGAACTTTATTTGTACTTAAAAAATAAAGAAAGGCACATCTTGGAAGGAATCCCTTAAAGGGATCACTAAGAAATGTGACCTGGAAAGCAAAAACAGCCACCACTGTTAAAAGGATGGTATGTACACGGAAATAGTTTAAGGGGTGACGAATGGTCTTTGCGAGCATTCGCGAACATTTCGAGCACTGCGATTTTTTTTGCGAGCACGAGCAGAGATAAAAAATTTGATTTGCGAGCAGCGAGCAGTTTAGAGAGTACAACTCGCGAGCAGCGAGCATTTCTTATATTTTCCGCTTGCAGCAATCCATATGGAAATCCTTTTCCATATGGGGTTTTCATTTTGAGCGCACAAAGTTTTTTGAAGCAAGTTTGAGTGACACCTTCTCCTCATTTTTATTGTTTTCACTCCACCTTCTCCTCATTTCTATTGTTATAGGAGGTGGAGGTGGAGGATGAGGAGGAGGAGGCGGAGGAGGATGAGGAGGAGGAGGCGGAGGGAAAACAATAGAGATGATGAGGAGGGAATTCAAGAATGAGGAGCGAAAATAACAAAATTGTGGAGGAGGGAATAAAAAAAAAATTGAGGAGGGAAACGTGGTAAAAAAAGATAGCTTGCTTTCTTTGACTATTCTAATAGATTTCTTTCAAAGCGCTGTGTATTTGACTCTTTTTGTTTTAAACGGTATCTCGTGTCTGGTTTTATTGCTAGCAATTATTAGTCGCGTGTTTAATCAATTGATCCTTGTTAAGTTTTTTCTTTTATAATAATACGTCAAGATGCTCCCTTGAGGTTTTTCCTGTAGAGCTAATTTGTATTCAACTTTGGGCTTGTGAACTCGTATAATTACCAGACTAACGGCGCGTGAAATGTTGAGACTTCAATAGTTTTTCATTTCCTCGAGATAGAACGGAGAAAACAGTTCTGTAATAGTCAGACAAAATTGAAATTGAGAGTTTTCAGCTGCACTTTGTGTATATGTGCGTGTGTTTTGTTTATATATCCCAGTTTTAGAGCTAAATAAGAAGACGTAAACTTAATTGAAATAAAGACTTTTCAACTCCACTTTCTGTATCTGCTTTGTTTGTATGTCTGAGTTTTAGCGCTAAATAAGATATAGGAAGCCGTTTCTCGCGTTGCTAGGTGATCGCTTCTCTTATTCCTATTTTCCTTTTTATAGACAGTATCAAAACCGAGCTCAAGTTACTTCACCGGCAAGCCGAGGCAAGCCTATTGTGCCTATTGTAGTATTCGCTCATTAGTAAACCTATACCGAATTAGTATGCAGAAAGACACTTATACATATTAATAAAGGGAACCCACTTTTTGCGAGGGAATCCACCAACGAAGCTTATCTTAGACCCTAGTATACTACTCATAATAACATAAAAAAACTGATGATGAAAAGCACAAACTTTTTATCGAAATAGAATTATCGTACATTTTGAAAGATCAGAATAGCAACATGAAAAATTCTTTCATTAGCTTTTATAAATACCTGATAGATAATCTAAGTCTCCTGCGAGCGGTAATAATTAATCGTTTTCAGCTTTTTTAATAAAGGCCCGCATAAAAAAGGAAAAAGTATCAAACCATTGCTAAAAAAGATTACCTGGGAAAAAGTTAAGCTTGTGTCTGTGAACGTAAGACACGACGATTAAGCCAAAACTTTAAATCGCATTTTTTTTTTGTTTTCCATTTAAATCAGCTCTCGTTTGTCCTCGATATCATCTATCCAGGAATATCTTTGCACGACAGCTTTAAAGTTACGATAACATACTCATAAAGACATTGTATAAAGAAAATATTCCTCTTGATATAAAGCAAAAACATTCCTTTTTATAGGAACACACTGCAAAGTCAACGTCAACAGAGCTATCATCTTTGGTTGTCATTTTGCCCACCTGTATGATCTTTCTGCGAATGACGTCATTTATTGAAAATTCAAGATGGCGCCCAGACTTATTAAAAGCGTGTTACAGCAGCTCTTAATCGGCGGCAAATGTTAAAAAGACAGTGCCCAAATTGTACTTTGTATTGCTGTTTTTTTGCTTAAGATAACACATGGATGGCAAGCAAATTATCTTATATTTCTTCGTGCCAATTTGTCTTTTGGGACAACGGAAGGTATCTGGTAAGTTTACAGCCAAAAATATATCGGTGCTTTGCATGTTTACGTCCGAAGCATAGTTTGACACCATGCAAGTCAAACAGCGAAGTATTTATTTTCATCCAATTTGGGATGAATATCTTTTATAAAGCCATCATTGAACCTCCCATTTTCCCATCTCCACCGACTTCTTACAGAATCGTGATCAGTTTCGTCTAGTATTGCTCTTCAGCTCAAAAGCATTTTTGGTCGCATCACAATGACGGAATAATAACTTTCATTTATCACGCATTGCGGAAATGAGACCTCAGGCAGAGATGGAACTTTATTTGTACTTAAAAAAATAAAGAAAGGCACATCTTGGAAAGAACTCCCTTAAAGGGATCACTAAGAAATGTGACCTGGAAAGTAAAAACAGCCACCACTGTTAAAAGGATGGTAAGTGCACGGAAATAGTTTAAGGGGTGACGAATGGTCTTTGCGAGCATTCGCGAGCATTTCGAGCACTGCGATTTTTTTGCGAGCACGAGCAGAGATAAACAATTTGCTTTCCGAGCAGCGAGCAGTTTAGAGAGTACAACTCGCGAGCAGCGAGCACTTCTTATATTTTCCGCTTGCAACAATCCATACGGAAATCCTTTTCCACATGGGGTATTTATTTAGAGCGCACCAAGTTCTTTGAAGCAAGTTTGAGTGACACCTGCTCCTCATTTTTATTGTTTTCACTCCACCTTCTCCTCATTACTATTGTTATAGGAGGTGGAGGAGGAGAAGGAGGAGGGAAAACAATAAAAATGAGGAGGAGAGAATTCAAGAATGAGGAGCGAAAATAATAAAATTGTGGAGGAGGGAATAAAAAAAATTTAGGAGGGAAACGTGGTAAAAAAAGATAGCTTGCTTTCCTTGACTATTTTAATAGATTTCTTTCAAATCGCCGTGTATTTGACTCTTTTTGTATTAAACGGTATCTCGTGTCTGGTTTTATTGCTAGTAATTGTTAGTCGCGTGTTTAATCAATTGATCCTCGTTAAGTTATTTGTTTTATAATAATACGTCAAGATGCTTCCTTGAGGTTTTTCCTGTAGAGCTAATTTGTATTCAACTCTGGGCTTGTGAACTTGCATAATTACTTGCTAACGGCGCGTGAAACGTTGAGACTTCAATAGTTTTTCATTCCCTCGAGATAGAACGGAGAAAACAGTTCTGTAATAGTCAGACAAAATCGAAATTGAGAGTTTTCAGCTGCACTTTGTGTATATGTGCGTGTGTTTTGTTTATATATCCGACTTCTAGAGCTAAATAAGAAGACGTAAACTTAATTGAAATAAAGACTTTTCAACTCCACTTTCTGTATATGTTTTGTTTATATGTCTGAGTTTTAGCGTTAAATAAGATATAGGAAGCCGTTTCTCGCGTTGCTAGGTGATCGCTTCTCTTATTCCCATTTTCCTTTTAAAGGGACTGGTTCACGATAATGCGCATGTGTGAGTTCTGACAGTAGCTGATTGTTTTTCAACCAATCGGAAGCGAGTTAGATGCACGCAAGTAAATTTACAAAATTCAAATTAATTGTTCGCGACGCGAGAGTATTTCCGGGCATTTGGTTTGATTTTATTTATCCCCATAATTCAATTTTATTCTTTGCTACTCCTCAGATATATGTTGCAGCCGATAAGAATAAGATTTACAGCCCTGTCCTGCTTTGAAACAAACATTTACCAACGTGTATTTTTACGAGGTCGTACCCAAGCTAACAAAACAGTCACCGATCGGCAAACAAAATTTGTAAACAAACATCTTATTACTGTTCTCTCAGTTCGCCTTATATAAACCCAGAAATACCTACAAATAGCGCCGGACCGGTGACAAAAACACACAAAGTATGAGTGTAAAGATTATCCTTAATTGAGCGTAAATTTCAATTGCTTATCAGCAAATGAACAAATTCATTCGCGTTGCATAGGGTCAGTGTTCCGCAAAACAAATGTTATCGAGTAGCGCACATAAAGAAACTAGATTATGAACAGAATATTCAGGCAATAATTTATTTTAAAAACACCAGTTCTTAAACATATACGATCGTAAAGCAAAGATACAAGGAACATTTCAAGTGTACCAGATCGGTGAAGATCGCGCGGCCTGTTGCGGTATAACTACAGGTCGGAGTCAAAAATCAAATCAAAGTTGAACGAACTCATGCCTTTAACCACTTTCCAAGTGTCGTGTATTCTTTTCGTATGCCACACACTACTCCTAGAACCATACCAGATCGATAGGCTAAGCTTCTCTATCTCCAGAGACTCTTGAGAACGTCCTGTTGCCGGACGGCCACGATGCTCTTCTCAACCTCCATGATCAAAACATTATTTTTTGCGTCTTCTTAAAACGTAACCAGTCAAACGACACAACCACACGTTAATCACCACTACCGAAGTATAACTAGACCAGACAAAGGGACGGATGTCCGAATAAAACGAAGGATTTTCAATGATTGTACCGGTAATGGCGATTTCGAATTTAGTGTTGACCCAACAAATTTATTCTGAAGAGACAAACGGCGCGCATGCGCATTATCGTCAACCAGTCCCTTTAATAGACGGTCTGAAAACCGAGCTCATGTTACTTCACCGGCAAGCCGAGGCAAGCCTATTGTGCTTATTGTAGTATTCGCTCATTAGTAAAGCTATACCGAATTAGTATGGAGAAAAACATTTATACATATTAATAAAGGGAATCCACTATCCACCAACGAGGTTTATCTTAGACTCTAGTATCCTACTTATAATAACATAAAAAAACTGATGATGAAAAGCACAAACTTTTCATCGAAATAGAATTATCGTGCATTTTGAAAGGATCAGAATAGCAACATGAAAAATCTTTTCAATTAGCTTTTATAAATACCTGATAGATAATCTAAGTCTCCTACGAGCGGTAATAATTAATCGTTTTCAGCTTTTTTAATAAAGGCCCGCATTAAAAAGGAAAAAGTATCAAAACCATTGCTAAAAAAGATTACCTGGGAAGAAGTTAAGCTCGTGTCTGTTGACGTAAGACACGACGATTAAGCCAAAACTTTAATTCGCATTTTTTTTTTGGCATTTAAATCAGCTCTCGTTTGGCCTCGGCATCATCTATCCAGGAATATCTTTGCACGACAGCTTTAAAGTTACGATAACATACTCATAAAGACATTGTATAAAGAAAATATTCCTCTTGATATAAAGCAAAAACATTCCTTTTTATAGGAACACACTGCAAAGTCAACGTCAACAGAGCTATCATCTTTGGTTGTCATTTTACCCACCTGTATGATGTTTCCGCGAATGACGTCATTTATTGAAAATTCAAGATGGCGCCAAGACTTATTAAAAGCGTGTTACAGCCGCTCTTAATCGGGGGAAAATCTTAAAAAGACAGTGCGCAAATTGAACTTTGTATTGCTGTTTTTTTGCTTAAGATAACACATGGATGACAAACAAATTATCTTATATTTCTTCGTGGCAATTTGTCTTTTGGGACAACGGAAGGTATCTGGTAAGTTTATAGCCAAAATATATCGATGCTTTGCATGTTTACGTCCCGAAGCATGGTTTGAAACCATGCCAGTCAAACAGCGAAGTATTTATTTTCATCCAGTTTGGGATGAATATCTTTTATAAAGCCATCATTGAACCTCCCATTTTCCCATCTCTACCGACTTCTTACCGAATCGTGATCAGTTTTGTCTAGTATTGCTCTTCAGCTCAAAAGCATTTTTTGTCGCATCACAAGGGCGGAATAATAACTTTCATTTTTCACGCATTGCGGAAATGAGACCTCAGGCAATGATGGAACTTTATTTGTACTTAAAAAATAAAGAAAGGCACATCTTGGAAGGAAATCCCTTAAAGGGATCACTAGAAAGCAAAAACAGCCACCAGTGTTAAAAGGATGGTATGTACACGGAAATAGTTTAAGGGGTGACGAATGGTCTTAGCGAGCATTCGCGAACATTTCGAGCACTGCGATTTTTTTGCGAGCGCGAGCAGAGATAAAAAATTTGCTTTCCGAGGAGCGAGCAGTTTAGAGAGTACAACTCGCGAGCAGCGAGCACTTCTTATATTTTCCGCTTGCAGCAATCCATATGGAAATCCTTTTCCATATGGGGTTTTAATTTTGAGCGCACCAAGTTCTTTGAAGCAAGTTTGAGTGACACCTTATCGAGATCTAACCAATTACAGTCGCCTTTGATGCCAAATGATGTCACATTTTCGCTTCACTTCATCACTGACGTGTTCGCACGGATGAGAAAGCAAAGGTCACAACAAGAACAACCGTATATAACAAAAATAAATAACGTTACCATATATCTAGATTAGCCGATTTATTATTTATCGTTGTCATTTATCGTGTGCATTTCCACTGAACTTGATCGCCATATTTATAGGAATCAAGCACCATACAGAATTACATTTACTTTAACCCAAAGAAGGATTTACAAAATTTCGAGCAATACTGACAAGAAAGCGAGGTTTTTGGAGCACGAGCAAGCGAGCACTCGTTTAAATTTTGCGAGCAAATCGAGCAAAGGTAAAATTTTGCGAGCAGTTAAAAATTTAGTTTGCTACACAGTCGTTTTAAGAGTCGTCACGGAACGCTCCTTCTTTGTGGGGAGGAGCGTTGCGTGGCGACACTAAAAACGGCTGTGTAGCAGACTATTAAAAATTTTAATGGACCATTCATCACCCCTAGTTTACGGTTGACTGAACACAAATTTTTAAATGGATTCCATTTCCCTTTTAAAGGATAATGATAAGCGTGGAACAGTCGGGCAAAGCAAAACTTTAACGGTTAAGAAATTTTTTAACGGAAAGCCGCGAGCGTTAAATGGCTTAAGATCCAAAAATACCCGTTGTCTCAAAAGATATGCCAGACTTTAAAAAATTGTTATTTGCTGCGGTTCTAAGAATAGCAGCAAATTATTGTTTTCACGGTTCCAGCTTATTGACAGCTGTCATGGAGACTCAAGTATAAAAGGGCGGCATTTTACCGAGGTGATCATTCTAAGCTGACATCGCTGCCTGACTTTCGTTTGTCAATGCTTTTTTCTTTCTGTTTCATTTGAATTGATTCTCGTTGGTCGCTGATGTACTCATAATTTTGTATTCTAGTTCAACCTCTCTCCTGGCTCTGCTATCAGGAGGGTTCAGGTTTCCTCCTTAGTTAAGGGGGTCTTTCCTGACGGGCAGCAGACACGATATCATCTTTATTATTGATCAAAGAACTTTACTTGGAACCACAGGCAGCCCAAGCGCACTATTTGTGGGTTCGGGCTTCAGAGGTCATTTGGTGGGAAATACTAGAATTATTAGTGTATTATCTGACGCCAAATAAATGCAAAAAGTCTTAAAGATATGAAGTCTTCTTGTTTGTCTATCGGTACTAGTAGCCTTTAAGATAACGAAAATCGATATTTCTTGCATTATTACATGCGATTCGGGCCCTTATTGATCGAATTTTATCACATGTATTCGAATCTACAACGCTAAGGGAAAAAAAATCATGATCACGCGAAATATTGATTCAAAAAGCTCCCTTACCTTTCGTTCATAGCCACTCTGTGTCCTACGGCTGGTTTAAACGCCGTTTAGTCGACTTTCTTTCCATCGAGTACTGAACACTATAAAAGAAGGGAAGGCTGGAGACCTTCCAATTGACCCTCGCCGCTCGAAGGCCAATAAATTCCAAACAAAGCGACCGATCTCCCTAAAATTGCCACCAGCCAGACCGAAGAGTGTACACCTACCCGTTCGACGAGCGCCAGGTTCTAAATTCGGCTGCATGAGCTCGAGGATCGTTGCATTTCGCATCAATTCTGGCCAGCTTCGCTTCGCCATGATGCGCAATCTTAACTGTTATCCTACGAGATTCAAATCTTGGAGCTTAGCGACGGCGTCAGATAGACAAAACGTCACTCTCGCGGGGGGAGGCTCGTCACTTTTGCCCTATCGCAAACCGACACCGTCCGGGGAGCCGGTGCGTTTAATTCGGCCGGAAACAGCTCACGCGTGTATGACACATGAAACCCAAAAACGTGCCAGACTGTCTTATCTCCGATTTGAGATTTAAATCTTGCCAATAACGGTTCCAAAATCAGTTGGTTGCAGTCCGTTGTTTGGGTCTGTAGTTCTGTTCAAGTTCGATATTTCCTTTCGTATTTTAACTATAGTTCTTTTCAGAGCTACCCTAAAATATATTTTTTCTTTTACACGTAGCTTGTTTGTTAGTAAAATCGCGTGTATTTCGGTTCCTGTGGTGATTGCGTGTATTTCGGTGCCTGTGTCTAGCGTTTGAAGAAAGTCTGTTGATAACGATGTTCTCAAAAGTAGCCAGACAAGAGGAGGATTTTCCTCCGAAGAAGAAAAGGAAATCTTTTGGCTATTCAGAAGAGTGGAAAATAATAAAGACAGTCTGGGACGTTTTTGGGTTTCATGTGTCATACACGCGTGAGCTGTTTCCGGCCGAATTAAACGCACCGGTTCCCCGGACGGTGTCGGTTTGCGATAGGGCAAAAGTGACGAGCCTCCCCCCGCGAGAGTGACGTTTTGTCTATCTGACGCCGTCGCTAAGCTCCAAGATTTGAATCTCGTAGGATAACAGTTAAGATTGCGCATCATGGCGAAGCGAAGCTGGCCAGAATTGATGCGAAATGCAACGATCCTCGAGCTCATGCAGCCGAATTTAGAACCTGGCGCTCGTCGAACGGGTAGGTGTACACTCTTCGGTCTGGCTGGTGGCAATTTTAGGGAGATCGGTCGCTTTGTTTGGAATTTATTGGCCTTCGAGCGGCGAGGGTCAATTGGAAGGTCTCCAGCCTTCCCTTCTTTTATAGTGTTCAGTACTCGATGGAAAGAAAGTCAACTAAACGGCGTTTAAACCAGCCGTAGGACACAGAGTGGCTATGAACGAAAGGTAAGGGAGCTTTTTGAATCAATATTTCGCGTGATCATGATTTTTTTTCCCTTAGCGTTGTAGATTCGAATACATGTGATAAAATTCGATCAATAAGGGCCCGAATCGCATGTAATAATGCAAGAAATATCGATTTTCGTTATCTTAAAGGCTACTAGTACCGATAGACAAACAAGAAGACTTCATATCTTTAAGACTTTTTGCATTTATTTGGCGTCAGATAATACACTAATAATTCTAGTATTTCCCACCAAATGACCTCTGAAGCCCGAACCCACAAATAGTGCGCTTGGGCTGCCTGTGGTGTGAATAAACGGGGACTGATGTTCTCATTACGCTGGGCTTCTATCCAGTGCAGCAGTCAGTTTTCCTATTTAACACGGAATGATTTCATTTTTTTCACTCTGTGTTCACCGTTTCAACAATAGGGAATAGGGAAAACGTAGGTTCTTATACGCGGGTGCAATACTGTACGTTTTAACATTCGTTTGAACAAGATGCTTAAATTGGTCTAGCTGATAGATGCATTCTAGGCAACCAGTAATTTCAATGTTTTATCCCTTTTTGTAGCATCATGTGAACAAGTTGATGTAGGGGTGAGCTGGCACATTCTCGACAATCAGTTAAATGCTTCTTCTGAACTGAATGCCAGCACACCAGCAAAGAATGGGCGACTGAACTTTGTAGCTGGATCATCATGGTGTGCATCCACAAGTGACAGCAGTCCATATCTACAGATTGACTTACAGATTCCTTATATCATCTGTGCTGTATCCACTCAGGGGAATTCCCATGGGAGTCAGTGGGTGGAGTCTTACACCCTACAGTCATCTACAGATGGGACAACTTGGACAGACTATAAAGAAAATGGACAAGTTAAGGTAGTTGAAGTTAAAGGGTGCATATATTAATCGGCTGGCCCATCACTTTAAAAAGGAAAAATGCTTTTTTTTAGAGTTTTTTTGCTTTTTCCTACCAACCTACTTATGGTAAGACTGGTCTTGATGCAAGCACAAATCTGATTGATAGTGGAATTATGTTGACTGGACCTTTCTTGCTTGACACTTTTAACCCATGGTAATCATCCTAAGATAGGCTTTTTTATTTTACACCACAACTGTTGAGATACAGTTCTAGTGGTGTTGATTGAATATCATTTATAGGGAAGATGCCCTCTGCAACTTGAGAGCAACAGTTTCAGTTCATTTTAATATGAAGAAAATGTTAAGAGCTTCATTTCTGAGGTACATGTACTTACAGTAGACAGCGCAGTGTAAGATTATTCTTGTGAATCAACCAAGTACACAGGTCCCCGGGACACTACAGGTAAAAGGAAACCAGTGTCAAGTTTACTTTCATACACGTACAAAAGTGATCTTAATACAATATACTTGTGTGCATAAAAAAAAGTGTTTTGGGGCTCTTTATTTTTCTTGAGCTGTGAAGGCAGGGAACTGTGAGATTTGTAAGCAGGATGCAAATTAAATGTATTAACAGCGTTTTCTGAGCAATAGTTACAGTTGTCGAGAAAAGAAAATGTGTTATCCCCTTCTTAAAACTTGCCACCAGACTGGGTCTTTGAATGTGCATGAGGATCATTTGTTGAGCACCATTTAAAATTGTCCGATTAAAGGACTTGAGGCAAAATTTTGGTCTGAGTATTGAATTTTTGCCATTTACTGATCAGTAAATAGCTTTCTGTCATTCCAAGAAGATTTGGGACGAGAGAGGTGATGGAATAGACCTTTGTTTTTAGCGCTCCAGCATAAACGGGTCTAGAAGATAAAATTTCGCTTCAATTCAACTTGACAGGAAAGTACATCGCATTCTATAATCTATTTTACCCCCAAATCTGCAGAATGCCACCCAACCGAGTCAATAACGGACACGGGTTTCGAGCTCGGAAGAAGACAACCACTCCAGCGTGCTAGCGGATAACGCTGTTGTTGATTCACGACATTCAGATGAAGTTAGAAAAGCTGAAGGTGCTTTACAAAATTAATCAGCGGCTAAGTAAAATTGAATACGATATAAAGAACATCAAAGGTAATGTCGCAACAGTGATGTGGCAGATGTAGAACAAGACTTGGAAAAGATAGCGGAGAAAGAGAAGCTTGAGGAACTGGAAAACGAAGTTGAGGAATTACGCAACAGGTCTAGGCGAAACAACCTTGTATACTATCATGTTCCGGAAAAAGCAGAAGGACAAGAATGTGCAGATTTCGTCCAAGACTTTATAGCTACCTACTTGGGCCTAGAGACTCTATGTGTACATGCTGAAATAGAACGGGCCCATCGTACACCAACAATGCAAGGCGAGCGAAAAACTCTGACAAAGAAAAACCAAGACCAATTCATGTAGCGTTCTTACGATACACTGATAAACGCCGCTGTTATTTTAGATGAAAGGATAATTCCTTTCAAGGAAAGAGAACACAAGAACGATAAAAGGAGCTCGTTCCCTATAAAAAAACATTTATACTGAAAAGAAACCAGGGCAAAAAAGAAAGGCTTTCATTTCTTACCCCGCCACGCTGAAGTACCAGGACGAGAATGGTAGTGAGATGTAAAGCGAAATAGAAAAAAAAAGTAATAGGTAAAAGGAGCCTTTGACTGAAAGTTTATTTTTGCGCGAGGTTTATCGAACTCTACACAGCAGAACACTAATGCTCCGTTTAAGGGGTAATTTTTGCATGATTTGCTTAATTGAAATTCCAAGAATTTAAGTTAGAGTTGATTCTATACACCTAGCTGACAACAACTTTCTCCCAGGAAGGTTTAACAAAATAGATGTTTTTGTTTCTGCTGTTGTTGTTTTCTATTATTATTGTTTTATGTAAGTTTGTCCGTGTACAAAGGCGGTATGCTTTGCCAGTTCGACTCGATTGACGAACGCGGATCCGTAATCAATGATTCCTCTAGTTACTAATAACTGTTTGTCGCGTTCGTCAGAAGGCATCTTAATCTGGTGTTTCTGTGGCACAAAGGCAGAAATTTTCAAACTATCACGGGCGACTGCAAATTAGCTAGCCGCCTCTGCTAATTTTATCAGGGGCATCTCGGCCGGGAAACTAGACTCCTTTCGACTCGATTTCGTTTCCGTAAGTGACGAACGCGGATCCGTAATCAATGATTACCTCTAATCTAACTATGGTGGTAAACAACGCCGAGATAGAAAAACAAATAGCAATAAGTATTAATTCACGTGAATATTACTATTATAAAGGGAAACCTTTAATTTGAGAAGAAGTTTTTTTGCTGACAGTATTAATTCAACCGGTAAGGACATCTCAACATTAGGGCATCTCAGCATTAGACTTGCATGACATCTCAATATTAGACTTGCATTAATTTCACTGTACTTTTGTAGCAAGACTGCAATACAATGTACTGTAAAGTATAGCAATTTATTTTTGTTCTTTATTAACTTTTTTTTTTAACTTTTTTGTTGTCTAGTAATTAGTGTTGTTAGAGATTGAAATAAAAAAACTATATTAAAAAAAAAGAAAATTCCAAGAGGATTCAGCCACATAAATGGTTTAAAGCAATGGGCAAATGATCTTCGCTTGAAAAACTTGCTGTAAATTTACTATTACTTTTCAGCTTTCACATTCATAAAGTAAATTACGTGTAACTAAGTCCCCTCCTTGTGAAACTACTCGGGGTTCTGATCTGAGCTTCATAGAGGGTAAATTAATATTTCATCTGGTTTCCTTGGTAATCCTGACACAGGACATCACCATGTGTAGCTCAAATGTTTATGTTTCCTTATGAAAGGTAGGGCAGAAAGTTTAGGGGGGTGGGGGAGGGGTAGGAGGAGAAAGAAAAGGGTGTGGCTGTTGTCACTTCTTTCAGGACACCACTAAGAAACAATTTAGTTCTGGTTGTGCTTTTGTCTGCTTTCGTAAAGTGTTAAAGCAACCCTAGCTAATTGAGTCATAAATTGGATACCCGTTTATTGTACAGTAGAATTTGGTATCATTAATACTACAGTTACAGGTGTTTAGGTGCTTTTAGGAAGGGAAAGATGAAAGAATAGGGGTGGGGATGATGTGGGGGATGGGGGGGGGGGGGGTGGAGTTGGGGTTCTCAAACGCCCAGAGCTTAACCATTTTCTGCTGCATGAAGCACCTAGGAGTATAAATTACTTCTCCCCAGTGAATGGAATGCTAGTCTGTTCAAAGGTTACCTTCATCACACATATATTGAGGTGGAAGAATGACAAGCGTGTAAAGGAGCAAAGTTTGTTATCTAAGGGAGAAATGCCATGCCGGGTGAAGCTAATTGAATCCAGAAGAGGGGAGTAGGGAGTGTGAGGTTGATACCCCACTGCGTTCACAGGAAAGTCACTAAGAGCCAGGGACCAGGAATTTCCTAGCTATGTCCTACTACATACCAGTATGACCCCTGGTTACTTTCATAGGAAACAAAAGGAAAGCAGACTGAACCAATAGAATTTCCTTGCTGTTCAAATCCTCACCTATAATTTGCATATATCTTGCAACTTGAAATCTTAGTGACAACCCTGGGTTTAATACACTGAACTCTATCTTTACTACTTTAAGAATTACCATCTAAATGCTAAGCCTTTTTTTGTTTTTGATTTTTTTCCAGACCTTCAATGGAAACTTCGATCAGAACACAGTAGAAAAACAGATCTTGTTCAGTGCATTTGTTGCCAGATACTTGCGTTTTGTTGTTGGGTCTAAACATGGTGAAGCTTGTTTACGAGTAGAAGTCTCTGGCATACCTAGAAGCAGAGGTTTGATATTTTAAATTGCAGAAATTGTTCAGTATTCAAGGAATATAGTTTTTTATCCAGTAATGTGGAACCTTCCTTCGCATCATTGAAAAGATCTTTTTTTCTTTTTGCAACAACATCAGCTCTTGAACCATTATCTTTTTCATTCTTTTTAAAAATCTTGTTAAAATACAGTCTTTGCAAGTACTTCATTGTACGACATTTCACAGGAAAGAGGTCTGCAATTTTGCCCCAAAGATTTTATATTGATGATCATACGTAGATTTTCTCTGGAATGTAGTCAACGAACAGGGATTGGTCAAAGTTGTCATTCTATTCTTTTAGTTATTGTTTACAAATGACAGAAAAATACAAAAGGTCACAAAGATGTACAGTAAATGCCATGAATCAACTAAAAAAGTCATTATTCATGGAATATAATCTTCTTTACAAGAAGAATTTGAGTTTTGCTGCAGCAAATAGACGAGGAGAGACTTTAAGACAAACAATTTTCTAGCCAGAACCCCATGACTACCAGATTAATTTCGTAAACATTGATTCATGTCATCAATATGGAATTTTGGGGGCCATTTGCAGATGTCTTTCCTGTGAAAGGATTTCAGTGGCGAGGAATGAAGAGAGATGGCCAGTCTATTTGCAGGCCAGCCTATTTTGTGCGGACCAACTTGTCAAAATTTAGAGGTTGAGAATTTGAACAGTTACCGATCAATACTTGCCAAGACCATTTTTTTATTCTGCACTGAAGACACACTACATATACAACTGTACATGCACGTTGAACATTAACAAGTTGATTCTGAAAGGCCCTCAATTCTTGATTTGCCTCTGTTTAAGGCGGATCATGTTTACTGTAGGTAGTGTCGACCGATCTATCGGTCGATATAGCGGTCAATAGTCGGTCGACACTCGGTCGATAGTCGGTCGATAGTCGGTCGAGACTCGGACGATAGTCGGACGACACTCGGTCGAGACACGGTCGATAGTCGTTCCAGATGTGTCTCGGCCGATATAGCTTTTCATTCACCGATAGTTCACCGACACTTCGCCGATAGTTCGTCGATACTTCACCGATGTATCGGTCAGTAATTGGTCAACACTCGGTCGATGGTCGGTCGACACTTGGTCGATGGTCAGAAGATAGCAAGAATACCTTAAAGAATTCATGTGGAGACGATGGAATGGAGAGCCTCACCCCAATGGCTGTTTTGGTCGACTGATACAGAACATTGCAGAACAGTATCTGTAAATAGAAATCAATGACCTTTGTTAACTAGCATTTCCTAGGTTTTTTTGGTTGGAAAACAAGAAATTAGAAAGCATTTTTTTGCTTGAACCTAACTGTTTTTTAAATTGTGCTTCTGCAATTTTTAATTTCAAACTTCAATGTACTTAGCCAAAATTCCGGTATAACAGCGATTAGTCATTTATCTAGCCTTTTGTTTTATTATGTTATTATATTACGTGAACGGGATTTAGCGTATCTGTATCGATACCCAACACCTTTTCGCAGACGTTTCCTCCCCTCTTTTTTTTGAGGGGTGTGGGCGTCTCGCTTCGCGTAGCCGGCTAAAATCGAATCATAACCAAGAAGTCCGCTATGTGAGAGTGATAGGCCTTCAGCTTCTTGTTATGTGATTTATTCCCACCGTGTGATTTATTCCCACCGTGCCTGAGGCCTATATCTGGCTGATTTTTCCAATGCCGAAAATTTTTCAACCAACTCAGAACTACATTGATGAAAAGGTGTATTTACATCTCATTTTGTTCAACTTATTTTTCCTTAACAAGTTAAGATAATATTGATGTTAACGCGGTGCATACCGTTTTTCTTTTATTGGATGACCAAAAGTTACTTACCATTCAATATTAATTTCTGTTACGCATGGTCGTCTTTATTTTGAACACAATATAAAGCGAAAGGACAGAGCAAAAGGACAGGATAATGTAATGAGAACGTAAGAGTATTTTCCTTGCTGTAAATTGAAATCATTCCCACGATACCGTGACAATAAATGCATGTGTTCAGTCAGGGGTACCCAACTACTGTTTTCTGTGGAATATCTGTTCGGAGAAGCAAAAATGCCTACAATTATCTATAGCTTGAGGAAGGCTAGAACTTTCTTGACGACCGTTCCATTCATGTACACAATTTTCGAAGCTCATCTAAGAAATTCCCTACGATTTTCTGAAGTTTCATTTTTCCCATTTCACTCCCCAGGTTAGGTTATTTTTCGTAGAGAAAGGAAACCTAAAATTTTCGGAATCGAAAATGCAATGCAGAAAGGAATCAGAAAAACTATCACTTTCGGAAAACTTTAAATTGCTGCTAATAATACTGAAGCCCTCGTAACTTCGAAAAGACTCGAGCTACCCTAGGATGACCGAACAGATATAAATTTCTTAACGCCACTTAGAATACATTTCTAGAGATCTAAAAGTACTCTGCATAGCCTAAAAAGTGTTTTCAAAGTAATTAGGGGGAAACCGTCGTTGGGTGCCCCTGAGTCTGCTGGATATTTTTTCACCTTCCTCGGTGCATCATCAGAGCGTTTTATCAATAACTGATCGGTAAACAAAGGACTGTTCCCGTCATCAATGCAGAAATATATAAGTTTAATTTGTGGTCTCCGCACAAGCGAGAACTCGGCGTGATGAAGCAGGTCAAAGCCCGATAATAAAAGATGTGTATTCCTCGCTCTTAAAGCATGTCATGAACTGCCCTTCCTATTCATTATTCGTCCACTTCGGGACTGCGGGAGCAGTCGTTTCACTCGTCCTTCTTTAAGTATTCTTCGACTGCGGGACCACAGGAGCAGCAGATTCAACTTAGGCTCTGGCAGGTTCTGTTTAACAGCTAAAAATCAGACGATCGGTGATAATACAAACTGGAAACAAAAAAAGGTTACCATGTCCCTAGTTCCTAGGGCTCTTCGGTTCACTTCATAGAGCAATTGCGCCTCGCACTGCCACATGTTCCCCCATCGCATGATAACAGTAATTAATGACGTCATTGCTTACAAAGAAAGCCATTGGACTCACCTGCTAAATTAACACACGACTGATATTCGACCGACAGTTGACCGATATACCACCGACAGTTGACCGATATGTCACCCACATATGACCGATAGTCGATCGGGGTGCGTCGCGTCGAAATATCGACCGATACTGGGCCGATAGTCTATCCCACGATCGACTGACTATCGACCGACTGTCGACTGACTATAGACCGACTATCGACCGACTATCGACCGACTGTCGACCCACTATCGACCGCTATATCGGCCGATAGATCGGTCGACACTACCTACAATAAACAAGGCTGTGCTCTGAGAAAAATTCTAAGATTCCCAATGCTCTGTACCTGTGAAACCCAGGGTACTCAGCATATGATTTCCATGCAAAAGCTGAAATTCTCTAGTCTCCCAAGAGTATAATTAAGGACCCTGAAGAGGTCTCCAGGAGCTGGGGCCGAGAGCACAGCATGCACCCCTGCTGCGTTTATCTGTAATTTTTATTATTTGTTTGGTTTTCAGTTCAGAGTAATATTGCCCTTTTCAAGCCCACCTCACAGTCAAGTACAATAGAAGTTTCGTATGCTAGCAATGCGGTGGATGGAAAAAAGGATTTATACTACACCAAGTGTACACACACTAACCAAGAAAGCGATCCTTGGTGGAGAGTAGACCTGGGGCGAGTAGAGCCTGTAGCTGAAGTGAATATACTCAACAGAGGAGACTGCTGTGGGGACAGGTTAAACGGAGCTGAGATGAGAGTGGGTAGGTAGTAAGTGTGGGAGATCATTGGCTGTAATCAGTTGCACTGCCTTTTAAGATTTCTTAGAAGAGAAGTATGTAAAATCGACCTCTATGTTATAAAAGTGTATCAATAGCATTTTCTTCCTACATAGTTTAATACATTCATGTAAATTCAAATTCCCACAGATTCTATTTGAGTGAGCCAGTATATATGCCAATGTAAAGGTTTTGCAAGTGAGATTACAGCACTCCCCTGATCTTGAAGAGAATGCCAAGATTGTTTCTTTGTTACCTTTTCAACTATTATTATACATGATTGTGTTCAAATACTGCAGTTCTTGCTACCTCATATTGTGTAGTTCCAGAAAATATCTATACACCCCACCCACGGAGGGCACTTTTGCTTAAAACCCCCACCCTCCTGAAATTTCCATTCCAGCAGGTACTCGTCATACCCCCACCCCCTGTAATTTCCGTTATTATTCAACTTGATTGGGTACCCCCTGGAGAGAATATTTGTGTCAAAAATATTGTTGCACTTCAGATTATTATTATGTAAAAGATAATTTTTTTCTACGATAAAATGAGATAAAAATCTTTTCCTTTACGTTAACAGGGTATCTAATTATCTCAAGGACGTTCTAATAAGTAACCATAGAGGCGATACCTTACACTACTGACTACAAAAATAATGTCATCTGCAAAAGAACCCGTTACATTCAAACTAAACACCACGTGAAATTTAATTGCCTCATCAGTAAGAACATGTTACAAGAAGGCTTAGAACATGACCAAGTTACGGTGAATCAGATGGGTAATAAAGCAACAGCCACTGAACAGCTAGATAACCAGAAGTTTATTCATGAGCCGATGACATTGTATCAATGAAAACTGTCGCATTAGCCGTGAAATAAAGCATTTAGCCGACCGTAGATAAAAGATGATCAATGCAACACCGGTAGCAGTATAATAACTTATAGCTTGCTCAACAGAGAAGCTGTTATTTATTAATAACTCACCAATCTTACTCAGCCCCCTGGAAAAAAACTCTGTAAGCATCCCACATCTCTCGGAAATTGCCTTCTTTTGGACTCCCTCCCCCTCCCCTCGGAATTACCGTTGCCCTCCGTGGGGAGGGGGAGGGGGGCGTATGCGGGATATTTTCTGGAACTACACATTTTCTTTTATTCACTTTGCTAGGAAATGAGACAGCAAATGGAGGAGCAAACAACCATCTTTGTACAAATAACATACAAATCCCAGACGGAAGTTCCAAGACATATGCCTGTAGTCCCAAAGCTTATGGCAGATATTTGTACATCAGAATACCTGGCAATAACAAAACTTTGACTCTCTGCGAGGTTGAAGTTTATTCATTAGGTAAGAGTGTTAATCTTTCCTCCTGTTTATTTTGTAGGTATGCATGATGCTTGTGTGTGTATCTTTTGCATCTTTGTTTTTTTTGCCTTTTACTAAACAAGTAATCTGTTAAAAAAAAAAAAAAAAAAAAACCACTTGCCATGACCATGTATGTATAGCTGTACATGTATTTTGAACATTAACAAGTTGATTCAGAAAAACCTTCAGTACTTGATTTTCCTTTGTTTAAGGCTGTGCTCTAAGAATAATTCTATGGAGCCCAATGCTCTGTAGCTGAGATTTTCTAGTCGCCCAAGAGCAGAAGTAAGGACCTAGTTGTCTCCAGGATCTGGGGAGAGCAAAGCCTGCAACCCTGCTTCGTTTATCCGTAATTTTTATTATTTGTTTGGTTTTTAGTTCAGAGTAATATCGCCCTTTCCAAGCGAACAAGACAGTCAAGTACATACCGTCGTTCTGCTAGAAATGCAGTGGATGGAAATAGGAGTCCAAAAATCGTCAAGTGTACACACACTCGTGTAAACAACAATCCTTGGTGGCGAGTAGACCTGGGGCGAGTAGAGCCTGTAGCCGAAGTGAATATAGTCAACAGACACGGAGCAGTGGCAAGCAGATTGAATGGAGCTGAGATAAGAGTGGGTAGGTAGTAAGTGTGGGAGATGCTGTAATCAGTTGTTTTACCTTGTTCAAAAGTGTTCCTTGTTCATTTTGAAATAATTTAATTAATCTGAGATTATTTTCCATTTCTCAGAAGAAAATTATGTGATCACTGTGTTTTGTAAAAGTGTACATGTATTTAGTATCAATAGCATTCATTTGTAACGGCTTTGATTGCCTCCTTCCGAACCGGATTTAATCTCAAGTTTGATCTTATCTATTTCCGCTAGGCTGATAATTTACACGTGATTCCAAAATAGTTATAGTCTTACGTACCCGAAACCGCGTTTTAGTTAGCTGGCCTTTGTCTTGCTACTGGACTCACCAGGAGTGTCAGTTAAGTCAGAAGTAAGAATACTGAAAGTTCTGGAGGATCGGTAAAGCGGGACTGTTATGTAAGTGATTTTTACTCTTTTCTAAGGTTCAGTAAATTTAAGTTTAAGATTTTGTTTAGTATTTTCGCTAGTTTTAACCGCTGTTTTGCCAATTCAAGTTTTATTCACGTTCCATGGCTTGATCGCTATTTCATAGCCTGACGTAAAATGTTTTTGTGGGTTATTGGTCAATACTAGTTTTACTGTCTATCCATTCAGCCTTTGTAGCATAATAATTAGATTTTGGATTATCGTGCGTCGTAGTTTCGATTTTGCTCACTATGTAGCTGTGGAATGATTGGAATGCTACTGCACCCATATTTCAGCACGCTTATTGGCTGAGTGCATGTCAATTTATCCCAAACAGTGCAGAAAGTTGAATTTTTTTTGTTGTTGTTTTTTAATTTTTAACTTTGCGGCCACGGTTTTAGCTAAAACCGTGGTCCCAACGTTTTCTCACGCCTTGCGTAAAAAATTTCACAGCTGCGCCTGTACCTTTTTGTAAATCTGGCCAAACCTTCAATGTTTGCGACCATCATTATTTTTAGTCATATTATGGCTTAAATACAGGCGTTCAATATTTGATTGTAAACTGTTTCACTCTAGATTAATTAATTACGCGTGAAAACGCAACAATCGTTAATAAGCTATAATTGAACAATCACTAATTGATCGTGCATGAGACACAACGAACGTTGGAGACAATCATCGGGTAAATATTTCCTTTCTATGGAATTGTAATTTAGTAGAATCCTTACTCATCATAATTGCTGTATTTTTGCTATAGATTTCGAACGCGCATATGTGTATGAACAGATATTAAAGAACACAGTTTGAAACCGTTGGTTACAGCAGTATATTTGTTGTTTACAACAAAACATTCGAAATCCGTTTTGGAGGGGGAAAGATGGCTGAAGAAGCAAAAAAGATAAGGACCTCAGCTAAAGCACGGTTTACAAGAAAGCGGAACGAATTCCTAAAGCCCATTAAGGATAACAAAGGTATCGATACTGTAAAGAGAACCTTCGCTGTACTCAATGAAGCCTGGAATACAGTTGAAGGTAAGCATGACATTTATACAATAGGAAGAAGTTGAACAAAGTGAATCATGGATCACTGAACTTCAAGAACTGTACAGTGAGGCAGCAGACCTACAAGTTCAATACACGAACGAGCAGATTCAAATCGAGAAGAAGCGCAGTGAAGAAATAAATCGACAAGAAGCGATCAGAATGGAACAAGAAAGATTTCAAAGTTTGATGGAACAAATAAACAAGAAAAAGAAATGAATGGAAACAGTCCTTGAAACTCTTACAAAGCATGCAGAAAGTCTAATGGAATTACAAAGTAACGGTCAAGACGCAACACCAGCTTTGCGCAAGACGTCTAAAGAATTAGATACTACGCTAACAAACTGCAATGAATTACACAATAAAGCGCTCGAGCTAGTAGATAGTAAGCACGCAGAATACGAGATCGAATGGATTCGTAACGTGCACGCGCACTACAATGAAGTCAGCGGAAGGATCGAATCATTTATCGCTAAGAAAATAGATCACGACAGCGAACGAAAACAGAAGCCACTTCAACTAGAAAAGGTCAAGATGCCATTATTTACAGGAGAAATAAGAGATTATCCTCGATTTAAAATGGATTTTGAGAAACAAGTCATGCCGACAATTAATATCGAAAGCGCTCCTTACATCCTTCGATCATGTCTTAGTAAAGGACCGGCTGATGTCGTGAAAAGTATTGATGACGATTATAAAGCTATGTGGAAACGATTACATGAAAAATATGGTGATCCCACGAAAGTTGTAGATGTCATCATGAACGCAATACAGAATACGAGAAATATCAGGGACGGTGAAAAAAAATAGACTCATCGAGTTAATCAACCTCGTCGAGGATGGTTACCGAGACTTAAAAGAGACTACGACTAGAAAAGGAAATAACTACAACCACTTCTGTGAGCGTGATAGAAAAGAAATTACCGACCGATGTCAAGAAAGAATGGGCAAAGTTTGTAAGCTCCGACCACAGCACTGTTGACAAAACGGATAAGTTTCGTAGTTTATTGAAATTCCTTCTCAACCAGAAGCGGGCCATTGAATATGAGAATGCAGAACTGCGAAACGAATCCCAAGTAAAGGGTTATGTGCATTTATCAGAGAAAAACGACAGCAAAGTAACCACTTCGTACTGGAAACCTAACAAATGTTTATGTCATGAAGGAGCTAATCATTTAACACCTGAATGTAGGGTTTATCTATCCAAGTCCACTGAAGAAAGAAAAGGGATATTAAAGGAAAAGGGGGCTTGTTGGTCGTGTCTCAAGCGAGGCCATAGAATTCAAGAATGTAAGAATAAGAACGTCTGTGGAGTAAATGGTTGTACCAGAAGACATCATGCAACTTTACATGAAGAAAAACACGAAATTAACGTCCCTGCATCTGCAAATGCGTGTAACAACAGAAATATTGATACATGTCTTTTACAAGTTCCAAGGATTCAAACAAAAAGGGGATTTGCTAACGTATTGTGGGACAACGGCGCTTCCCTCTGTTTCATCACACATAAAAAGGCTAAAGAGGAGAAACTCAAGGGAACAAGTGCTCAACTATCTGTGGTCAAGGTTGGAGGCGTTAATGAGAAGTTAATATCCCGCAAATACAAGCTCACACTAACTGACAAAAAGGGGCAGGAATTACAAATCGACGTATACGGCATAGATAAGATAACTTCCGACATTCAAGCTATAAACTTGGATGGAATACATCGTCTATTCAGAAACGTAACAAAGGAGGAAATAACAAGGCCAACAGGAGAAGTAGATGTATTAATTGGTTTCGAATACGCTGGATTCCACCCACAAACGGCGCAAAGCTCAGAACACCTACTACTATTGAAAAATCGATTCGGAAAATGCATTGGAGGAACTTATCCACAGATCAAATAAACAAATGAAAGACATGAACTTAACAGTGTACAAGTACTTCATAGTACATCCTCTACCGTGGAAGACTTCTACAATATCGAAAATCTTGGGATTGAATACAGCCCGCGATGCGGAGGATGTAAATGTGGAAAATGTTCCCTGGGAAGTAAGAACTATACGTTTAAAGAAGAGAAAGAACTTGCTCTAATTGAGAAGAACCTTCATTACGATCAAGAAGCCAAAAGATGGATTGCAGAATACCCATGGATCAGAGATCCTAAAGATTTACCGGATAACAAAAAGGCCGCTTTTGCTAAATTAATTTCAACTGAAAGAAGACTTGCAAAAAATTCAGAACATGCAAAAGTTTATAAAGAACAAATACAAGGCATGGTAAATCGAGGAGTGGCGAGGAAACTAACCAAGACAGAGCTAAGAAACTACAAAGGTCCAATACACTATATTTCACATCACGAAGTACTAAAGCCAGATTCGAAGTCCACTCCTGTCAGAATTGTGTTCAATAGCAGTGCAAAATATATGGGTCATGCATGACGGGCTTTGCTCACCAAAAAAATTTATGCAAATTAGGCTAAGGGTAGATTGAATCTACCCATGGCTTATGATTAACTGAAACGGGAGATCACAATTCACGCCTTCATACGACTGAGGTGTTACTTTGGAATCCTCGGTAATTACTTTTTTCGCACTTGCCGACCTCCAAAAACATCCGGCGTGGGAATCACGAGACGTGTAAATAAGACATTTCTTGACATAATAAAAAGGTTTTCCAGATACGGACGCGCATTTGTTGGCTTTACTTGCGTGGAGACACACGTCAACTGTTACTTCTCACGCGAAATAGTATTCAAGGCATGGCTCTACTGTACAAAAAACCCGCTCCTTATTGATCGCACAACCATAATTATAAAAGGCGATGGCAAGAAAAATATCACTCGAATGGGATAATCAAAGATCAAGAACCAAACCTTAACGAGAGCGGGGTTTATATCTGTTACTAAAGAGAAAATGGAAATGAAACATAAACCCTTTGTCGACTCAGAAGATATTGCGAGAAGCTAAAGTTTACCACCCGAGAAACATTTTAATGACGGCCTATAATCTATTCTTACGGGAGGAATGAAATTATTTGCAATTATGTCGATCGAACAGTATACTATCTTCTGTCTATTATTGTGTAGTCGGCAGGAACATTACACAAAACGGCGTCAGCAACGAGGTTCGATGTGATAAATTAAGTACATTTACTTACCTGTGATAAATTAATGTTTACTCAATGAGAATGATTTAATCCCAGAGAAACTAAGATTCCCGAAACAGGAACATTTGGAATTCTTGGACATCAGTAACTACAACCGACTTATAACAGCTTCATTTTAATAGCGACTTGATTCTGAAATAATAAACCGTGAGATCTAACGCAAAGCTCATAGGGCACGGCGAAGGGAAGGCAACCAGAGTGTTTGAAGTAATCTCCTGGCCCAATCTTTTCTCCGGCACTAGCCACGGGAAGTTAACCCTAAGATTCTATTTTGCTAAAGTAATGCTTTGATTTATTTAACGTACGATAATTGACTCGGTTTTTGCAACCCAAGCTTCTTAATTAAGCCAGAGAAGGGAAATTTTTGTCGTCGATTTTCATTGACAAAATCATTTGTAAGAACTAATAAACATGTGAGTGTTATAACTTTTCATTTGACGTTTTACAGTACGGATAGCTCTGTAACAAGCGGGCAAGATAATATCATTTTTACATACATATATTAGCATCGTTTGAGATTAACGAATAATACTAATAATAAAAACGTTTTGATGGTGTTATCATGATTTTGGTTAAAACGATTTTTGTCACCCAAGCAATAATTGTAACTAAAGTAAATTCTATGTGAATTTCTGAAAGAAAACTAAAGCAAATCAGGGTACACTCCATCACCTGCTGCACCCTGTATCAAAGAAAAATAATTTTAAATCACTCAATAATGATGTTGATAATAATAGCAATAACAACAATAATAATAATAATCCGTCATCAGGTAACAATAGCCCATAAATGAACTGACCACCCAAGAGAAACAGAACCAGTTAGTACAAAATGAAAATGATGAAAATTAGGTCCTGTCATCAGATAACAACAGTCCACAAATGAACTGACTACCCAAGAGAAACAGAACCAGTTAGTACAAAATGAAAATGATGAAAATTAGGTCCTGTCATCAGATAACAACAGTCCACAAATGAACTGACTACCCAAGAGAAACAGAACCAGTTAGTACAAAATGAAAGTGATGAAAATTAGGTCCTGTCATCAGATAACAACAGTCCACAAATGAACTGACTACCCAAGAGAAACAAAACCAGTTGGTACAAAATGAAAATGATGAAAATTAGGTCCTGTCATCAGATAACAACAGTCCACAAATGAACTGACTACCCAAGAGAAACAGAACCAGTTAGTACAAAATGAAAATGATGAAAATTAGGTCCTGTCATCAGATAACAACAGCCCATAAGTGAACTGACTACCCAAGAGAAACAAAACCAGTTAGTAGAAAATAATAATGATAAAAATTAGATTTCGCCATTAGATAACAAAAGCCCATAAATAAGCTGACTACCCAAGAGAAAAAGAATAATAAAGCTAAATGTTTTCTTTAAATTGAAGTGACCAGAAAACAGAAATACCTCACTGTACCGGGAATAATTTAACTAAAAACAAACTTACCTCAAGTCTAATATCACTAATATGTAACTTAAGTCCGTTTTAGTCTGACCTCTACCTTTAAGAAAAACAGAATTTACAAGGCCATCCGGTGGAATGCTTTTCTGGCGTAGATGACCAGTGATCAAACGGACGTGGAAGCGACGTACACAGTAGCTGGCATCATGTTGAATTCCACTACGGCATAGGCCGATTTGGCGGGTTCAAATTCCCGCGTTGCCACGTCTTTCGTCAGGAAATCTCCTAAATATTTCATTTTTGGAGAAACCCGTCGGACGGACTCCACATACTCCTTTTTTGAGTGCATGCCAAAGCTTTTGGGGGTTGTAACCCTCGACAGACTCGAAATGGGAAACGAAGACTCATACCGTCGACGGTCGCCTTCACTTCAAATGGTTTCGAAATCAAAACCACAGCGCTTTTGAACTTTGAAAGTCTAAGGTAGAATATTAATTAATTAGTAAGAATTTAACTCGTTTACATCGCATGATCGCCGCCTGACCCTCAAAAACAAAAAAAATCGTACATGTACGCTGCCGTCCATTCGTTTGAGCGGCACTGGAAACAAGTTTTTGCGGCACTTTGTCACACACGCACGTCGTGTCTCAGGAGGGATTTTCTGACTCCGGCACTCGAGTATTTAATATTTCCACATGAAATATGGGTCGCTCCTTCAAAAAATTTATCAAAGTGACAAAGGAAATATAAAATACTTTAACGTAATGTCTTTTAAGCCTGGCGTGCCCCGTCCAAATCACCGGCAGTCCGATTCAGATTTGTTTATCGGTTTTACAGACCGACAGTAAGTCTAAGTTCATGTAAACTACTTTCTACGGGTAAATGAAGCGAGCTTTTATTTTTAAGAAGATACATTTCGAATGATCAAAATCTTTTTCATTTTAAACAGAAAGGTCACGCCGCAAAAAAACCGTTGCGTGGGATGCTGGCTCCTCGCCTTTCCTCGCGCTCAAATGACGCGTCTCTCGCGGATACTTGGCGTCTGGTTTACTTATTATGTTCCGGTCTTAATTAATTTTATGACACCAAGCAAACACCTTTCTATCGCGTACCAGGGCATCAATTTACGGCGCCTGCTGAGATTTTTTTTCTTGAGCAAAGCTCCTCATGGCTGAATGAGTATTGGGCGAAAGGACCAGACCTACTCAACAACCTATTAGCAGTCCTCCTAAGATTTAGAGAGTACGAAGTTGCATTTATCGGAGATATCAAAAAGATGTACCACACAGTTGCAACCAACGTCTTAGATCAGCACACGCATCGCTTCCTGTGGCGCGACACGGAGACTACACAAGAACCAGATATCTACGTAATACAGAGAGTTTCGTTCGGCGACAAACCGTCAGGCGCGATAGCAACTGTCGCATTGAGAAAGACCGCAGAAATGCGAAAAGATCAATTTCCGGAAGCTTCCCAAGTGATACTCAATAACACATATATGGATGATATAATTGACAGCGTCAACAATCGAACAAAGGCAAAGCAAATTACAGATGATATAGAAAAGTTATTCAACAAAGGAGGATTCAAATTAAAGGAGTGGACCTACTCAGAAGATCGATCGAGCAGACATGAACCAAAGATACCAATGGAACCATCCACTGCTACAGAAAAGGTTCTTGGCGTTATATGGGATCCTACAACAGACAATTTTTACTATAAAGTCAAATTAAGTCTTTCCCCAAAGAAAAAAACCACACGCACTCACAAGGATGCGACTCCTGCAAATGTTCAACCCACTTATAGCGTTTCAGAAGTGTTGACCAAACGTATGATTTTGTCTCAAGTGAACAGCATATATGACCCTCTTGGACTTGCCGGTCCGTGCACGGTAAGAGCTAAAATACTTATGAGAAAACTGTGGACATATGAAACAAAACTGGATTGGGACGATCCCATACCAGAAGAATACGGAAGAAAATGGATGACATTTTTCGATGACTTGCCTGAAATGGAAAAGATTACAGTCAAACGATGTCTCAAACCACACAATGCAATAGGAGACCCAGTACTGATCATATTTAGCGACGGATCAAACAATGCTTACGGCGCTTGTGCTTACGTCAGATGGGAATTATCAACGCGAGAATTTGTCAGTTACATCATTCTATCAAAGAATCGCCTAGCTCCAGTCAAAAGGATGTCAATTGATCGCATAGAACTTTGTGGTGATGTACTTAACAAAAGATTGAAAACCGTTTTACAACAACAGTGCAGGTATAAATTTCAAAGATATTACCACATTGTCGATTCCCAGATAGTACATGCTATGATACATAAAGAAACATATGGATTCAACACGTTCGCCGCAACACGCGTAGGAGAAATTCAAGAAGGTACCGAAAAGAATGACTGGTACTGGACTGAAAGTAAAAATAACATTGCTGATTGGTTAACACGTGGTAAAAGAGCAATCGACATTGATGTCAATAGTGGCTGGCAGGCAGGACCTGACTTTCTCAAACTTCCTGAAAGCGAGTGGCCGATAAGTAAAACACCTACAACACTACCAAAACTACCGGAAACTAACAAGGTACTGGCATCTATCAATATTGTCAACAATTTTGGGGAAGATACAGTGGAAAAGCAAATCAACATTGATAATCATTCGAATTTTGAGAAGCTGTTAAGAGTGAGATCCCTGATCCCCGAGATCCCTGAAGAAGTCTACGTTAGGTAGACGAAACGCGTAGGAGAATAAACAAGTTTTACAGCAACAGTTCGCAGAGTGCTGCTCACTAGTTTAGTTTTAAAAATTTTTAAAAATTAAAAAATCATAAAAATGTTTCAAAATTGCAAAAAAAATCAAATTAAATTGATTGTCAGCCTCAGGTGAGTTAAAGGTCTATCAGTAGAATAATCGACAACTTCTTTATGTAATTTGTCTTTTCGGTAAGGATGAAGAATGTGCAAACAGACCTAAATCACAAGTCATGTAACCATGAAGCCATTCTGATTTCAGGAGCTTCTTTTACGCGGCATTTTGATCCACACTCCAAGAACGAAACCACAAAAAAACAACAGCCAAATAACAAATTGCAAAATTCTTGACTGACAAACAAACATGAAAAATGTCTTGAAACAAAAACACTAAGTTTTCTTTACAACTCCTTTTTTATTAACCGTCACTGTTAAAAAAGCTTGTGTATTTTCAACACTAGGCCACACATCGTCTCAAATTTATCTACCGAATAGTTATGCCCACCGTTAAAGGAGACAAAAAAAATGTGATAACTCAAACTCACCTGAGATGCAACTCCTGAAAGCTAGAAATTGAGGTTCGTATAGAAATGCTTTAGTTTTCTCTGTTAATCTGCTGTGAAAGCCTGCACGAAAGTTCTTACAAAAACATCCATCGATGAAACCACAGTTGCGACGCTTTCCTCAACCAAAATCCAAATAAACAAACCACAACATTGGCGGATCCAGGGGGGATGGTTGAGTGGGTTGCAACCCCCTCTTTGGGAAGTTTTTTAAACTTGTCTGGTTACCCATGTCTATCCCTTTTTCATACCAAAAATAATATCCCTTACCAAATCCAACACTGTTTTGAATGTATTTTTAAGCTATTTTTGAAAACTGTTTTTAACCTGTTTTGTGAAATAGGTTTTAAATAGGGTAAAAAGTGTATTTTTAATGTATTTTTCGACTGCTTTTAAAGGTGTTTTAACCTGTTTAAAACGCTATTAAAAAAGAATTTTTAAAGTATTTTAAAATGCTTTTAAAATATATAAAAAATTCCAGGGCTTTTGCAAGGCTCAAAACAGGTCAAAAACAGTTTTTAAATACCTTATAAATCGGAACAAAAACAGGATAAAAACAGTTTCAAAAACATATTTTAATTTACTATACTATTTTAAAACTATTTTTAATGGCAATTTTAAACATATTTTGAAAAAAAACAGGTTTAAAATAGGTACAAAAATATATTTTTGATATATTTTTCGACTGATTTTAAAGGTGTTTTAACCTGTTTAAAACGCTATTAAAATGTTATGCTTCAAAATATATTTTAATAGCTGTTTAATCGGTTTCGAAATTTAGTAAAATACTCGTATTTGCAAATACAATAAAAATACTTTGAAAACAGTATTAAAATACCACAGAAGAAGAAAAGGAATAGCACACATATATTACGAATTAAATACCTCAAAAATAGGATGCAAAAATGCAAAAACAGTATAAAATTGTAAGAACATAGCCTTAGAGTTGTCTGAAAACAGTATAAAAATCGGTCGAAAGAGCATAAAAATAGTACAAAAACAGGATGGAAATACCATTTACATTCATGAAATAAAATGAATACAAAACCGTCGAAAATTACCCTGAAAAAGCAAGATTTACCTCGGCGAAATTTCTCCACACAGTCCTAGGCTAGGACTTCAAGAGAATTATCTCTTAGCCGATTACTTTACGTTGATTTCCCTAAGAATTCTCGGGAAATTCTTATGGAATTTTTCAGAAATGCTCAAATCAATCTTTAGCCTGTGTACAGACCCCTTCCCTCAATAAAACTCGGAGGGGAGGGGTGGGGGGGTATGTACACAGGCTATCAACCTTTGGCTTCAAAAGGGTATAACGTTACTGACGTTACCGGTAAATATTAATCTACATGCATGTAACTTACATTGTTTATTATATTCACGGCTTTACTCAAATATCATCAGAAGCTTAATGCAGGCTACGCCTGAACATTAATTAGTGGCTGATAAAGAACAGCATACGAATAAATTTACGCGAGAATGAAAGAGGCCGGTGACGTGACATCAAGTGACTGAGATCATTTATACAAAACAGCGAGTCTCTGCAAGGAATCCTGTAAAAAGTAAAATTGCCGTACGGGCGCGACTATATAAATGTTTACTACCCTTCATTTGTTTCTCATATGGCGTATATCTAAGCGTCTTAGTAACATTGTATATTTAATACTTACAATTAGACTGTTGGACTCTTCTCCTGAACCAGAACCTTTCAAAGTACATAACAGTCGCTGAGGAGTCATAACCATTTTTGATTCGTGATAAAAGCAACATCTACGTGTTCCGACAATCCGCAGAGTTGGAGTGTACTTTTGTAAGATCGTAACAAACAGTAAAATCAAGCGCATTTAAGCTCACAGCAACCGCCCGGGAGCAACCGCCGGTTCAATAATTTGAAATGAGCAAAGGACAAAGGACGGTTTGCTTATCACGTGCATTTGTCACATCACCGCGGCGCGAAGTCGTGATTTCAGTCGCGCGTGACATCTCAAAAATAATATGCCATGCATGTGCGGAATAGTCTATGAGAGAAAGATAACCATATGTCGGAGTTTATTCAGATCTGAGCGTTGTTTCTTAGTGCAATATAATATATACGAGGTGAGATCTTAGCTTGGATAGTTTGTTTTAATTATTATGAAATTTCAAGGACTTATTTTAGACAAATCTCAATTGACCGCGTGCATCCGGTTCTCGGCCCGCGGCTTCGGCTGTTTGCGAAAAATTTCTACATGAAAATTAAAATGTGATTTTAAGAATTTTCTTTTAAAAAAACTTATGGAATGTCCCGTAGCTGCATTAATTGAATCACGGCTAAAATCTAGGCGGAGATTTTCGCAGAGAGCTTGCAGGTAATGAACATTGAGGAACGGATTGATCCTTTATCGGCACACTGTCACAGTTACGTGTTGTCAGTCAAAGCTAAAATCTATTCCTAATTTTCTTCTCTTTTTTCAATTTCTTTTTGATTTGCTGGGAGATTTAATTTTTGGCTCCGCCTCGAGCTTTATTGAGAGAAGAATCCGGTCCACAATATGACAGCTTGTTTTGAGTCATTTATGAGTTCGTGACACGATGAAGGCTTAAAAATTAACTTTGTGCAATTGTTACTTTTATAGTCTGAGTACTTGTATAAGTATCCCAAAATACATTACAATATTGCACCTCAATAATAATAAGTAATAAGTACCCTATTTTAAAGTATTTAAAATAAGGTCAGCATTTGATGTCTTTCAGCAGACTTTAAATATTTTATGTACAATCTGTTTTTATAGTCAGAGTGTTGTGTGCCCAAAATACAATTCAAATAGACCTCAAAACAGTGTTTAAGTACCCTATATTTAAAAGTATTTGAAATGCGGTCAGTAGTTAAGGACTTAAAACATATTTCAAATAGTCTATTTGAACTCTGTTTGTAACTTTGTGAGTGGATGCGTCTCAAAATACATTTTCGATACAACTCAAAACAGTGTTAAAGTACCCTATTTAAAAGTATTTAAGATACGGTCAGCATTTAGGCTCTCAAAACATATTTTAAATAGTCTATTTGAATTATGTTTGTAACTTTGTGAGTGGATGCGCCTCAAAATATATTGTAGATGCAACTCAAAACAGTGTTAAAGCACCCTATTTAAAAGTATTTAAAAAACAGTCGCATTTAAGCCCTTAAAACATATTTCAAATAGTCTATTTGAACTCTGTTTGTAACAGTGTTAGTGGTTCTATGCCCAAAATACATTTGAAATACCCTATTTTAATCATATTTATTAAACAAAATACATTGTAAATTGATGAGAGAGGTTTTCCTTTTGATGAAATATAATTTAACTACACTTAAGATATATTCCAAACAGGGGCGAAAATTTAAATTTTTTTGTCAAATAGGATTAAAATACAGGAAAATAGTATTCAAATACTGAAAATACATTTTAAACACTTTAAAATCAGTTTCAAAATACATATGGTTTGGTAAGGGATTATAAGTTATAATTTAAGTTCCAATCCAATCCGCCATTACAAGAATACTTTTGCTATTCCTCTTCTTGAATTGACTCCTTAATTATCCAAGTGCAAGATCGATTTTCTGACGAAGATCGCCACGCCCACCATCTGCTTTGTCTCGTGCCATCGAATATAGTAAATAAGGCACTGCAGCTGGATCGGATAAAGTAAAAGGCGCGCTGTTCTGGGAGAAAAACATTCCATTTCTGAAATCCCTCGGAAATGAGGTACGTAGATGGAAAACACTCTGGCAGTCAACAGATAGGGAGCTTCCAAACAACCTTTTATTAGCACTTGAGGAAGGTGCTTTTCGAAACATCTATCGCCTTCTGGTCGTTACCTGCCCCCTAACGATCACAAGCGGAGAAACTGAGTTGTCGTTTTCACTGATGAAATGAATCAAGACCTGCTCTAGGTCAACGAGGGAGTGATTCTCTGATCTCGCAGTGATCGTCTTGCACTACTCCGAGAGATTCGAGGTACAGTAGACGAGATATGCGAAGCCTTTAATTTGTAAAGGCTCATCCAAGAACGCTCTGTCTCTGTCTCTGAAAACTGTCCGATTTGACGGGTCTGTCCGATTACCAGGAGCTTGTAATCGGACAGGTCAAATCGGACAGTTATAGAGCCAATGAAAACCAAGTAACAAATGCCACAAGCCATTGAAGTTTGACCACATAGCACACGATAACCAATCAAAATCAATGAGAAAATAGTGACCAGGTAAGCTGTCCAGCTTCAACTGGGAAAGAAAAATAGATGAAACTAACTGGTCCAGTGACTTATTCACATTAATAAATATTCCAAAACTGAGATTCTCGCATTTTGTTACTGACACAATAATTCGATGACATGGACTTCGTGTCATACACCACTCAGCACTATTACCATTACTGATAGTGCCTCAAATTCCTCTGAAACATATTCAAACATAACCCTAACCTTCGTCACTCTCCCCCATTCCCACCCTTCCCCCTCCCCCATTCCTTGGCCCTGGGACGTTTGAAAAAAATCCTGGATCCACCCCTGCACAACAAAGGAATCTTGTTAATAGATGTTTTTATTTCCGTCGCGGCAGTGGAAAAACATGACGAATTAAAGACGCAATCAGCCAAAATGACAAAAGGCTTCAGTTTTCTATAAACAAATTTCTAGCTGCTGCGTTTTTATCCATCAATATTCGCCTGTCATAATTTTGACCAATCTTTGTCGAGGTTGTCACTTGTAGGCGGGAAGAGGGAACTGTGACAAACGCTGCGAGGTGACATATTATTAACAAGTAATCACATGATTTTTCTCGTGCAATTTGGGCTAAAACAGCACTCGTAGGTTTTTCAAAGACAACAAATTGCACCCGCCCTGGGGGCTCGTGCAATTTGGTTGTTCTGATTCATCCCAAATTGTGCTCGAAATCATGCAATTACCTATAAATATTGTTATTGTTTCAGTTTACAATGTGATCTTGGATTCGTGGATGTTGTGATAAATTAAGATTGATTCAAGGAGAGCGTCCGTAAAGTACATCCCCGTAATCGTAATTTATCGCGTCGAAACCGAACAAGTTGGTTCTTAAGGCTTCGGGCGCCGATCCGTTACAAGCATTTTCCTCCTACATAGTTACATTCATGTAAAGTCAAATTCCCACAGATTCTGTTTGAGTTCTGAGCCAATATATACATCAATGTAAAGGTTTTGCAAGTGAGATTGGAGCTCTCCCCTGATCTAAAAGCAAATGCCATGCTTTTCAACTATTATTGTTCATGAATTGTGTTCAAATACTGCAGTAAATGTTACCTCATATTTTCTTTTATTCGCTTTGCAAGGAAATAAAACAACAAATGGAGGAGCAGACAACAGTCTTTGTGCAAATATCATACACATCCCATCAGGAGGTTCCAAGACATATTCCTGTAGTCCCAAAGCATATGGCAGATATTTGTACATCAGAATACCTCGCAAGGAAATCTTGACGGTCTGCGAGGTTGAAGTTTATTCCTATCTTAAATCAGAAAGTAAGAGCGCTTTTCTTTCCTCCTGTTTATTTTATAGCTATGCATGATGCTTATGTGTTAAAAAGTTAAAGGTTAAAGGCTTGTTTATAGTGGAAATTGCACTTAGCTTGTCCAGCTAATTTACAGGCACTCCACTCAAATATTTAGAAACAAATAATTCAAATACAACATAACAGGATTAAAAACCCCAACTGGCAGAAGGCAACCAGTTGGCTATTTACAAGCGTGGCCGAGAATTTGAACTCGGGACGACCGAGCACAAATCCAGCAAGTGGCCAGAGCGGAACTCGAACCCGGGACCGCCGGAGTACGAGTCCGACGCGCTGACCACTCGGCCACGCTGCCTCCTGTCTGTGTGTATCTTTGTGCGTGTGTGTGTGTGTGTATCTTTTGTATCTTTTTTTTTGCCTTATACTAAAAACGTAATCAGTTTTAAAAATCGTTTTGTATAGTTAACATATAAAGAGTTTCTTTATTTTTTAATCAATCTGTTCATTTTTCTTTTGTGGTGTTTGCCTAATTTGATACAGTTATGTGATAAATTCTTCTTACCGAGAGAATTCCGTTGTTAACAACGGTTTCAACAGTGTAAAATATTTTAAATTCCCTCAAATTTCAATTTACTAAGGTGCATTGTATTTTTTTTTGTCACTTTACATCATTCTTAATATTGTCCACGATAATCAGCCGAGAAAACCTTGAGAAATAAAGGGGCGTCTTTTAGTGTATACTGTATTGTATCTTAAGCAGTATTCAGTGAATATGAATTGATTAAGTATGAGGAAATTCGTGCCCCTTTCCCCGCTAGTTTCTCGGTGAGTTGCCGAAGTGTGCGATCACCAAATGACATAATACAAAAGGACACTGACAATACCCAAACCACAACAAGATAGCTAACTTTCCGCCGCTGATCAGTAGTTACGCCCTGCTCGCACAGTGTTCCGCGCTTTTTGGGTTTCGGCTTAACATGGTTTTACTTTAAGCTCTGCTGATTTGTTCATTAGCTAGATTTGCCGGCGTCGTGATTGGTCGGAGTATTAGCTTTGGTTTGAATTCATACTACACTCATTCTAAAACCGCGAATAGGTTAAACTGGGCACCCTCACGTCGCTGTATATGAAGGAACAGCGGTCGATCCGAAGCGAGTATTTATTGAGCTTGTAAAGTGAAGTGTATGAATGGATGATGAAGCGGTCAGGAGCCAAGATAGACGTTAAATTTTAAGCTCACACTTCTTACCTTAATAAGTCGTTTTTCCACAGTCCTTTTATTTTGCGTGTCGAAAGCTCGGGGTGGCCCCGGGGTTGCCCGGCCCACGGGCAACGCAAAATTTGCAAATGCCCCACCCCCGGGACTGACAAGGCGGGCAAATGCCCCGCATTAGCCCGGGGTTAGGGGCGGGGGGCTGGGCGCAGCTGCCTGTTGGCTGATGCATTAAGCGAAACCTTGAAAACCAAGTTCATCTCTTAGACGAGTTGAATTTTGAATTTAGTATTATAGGAGTTTCAGAAACTAAAATAATCAGAGGTAAAGAAATGGATTTCAATCCAAGCATATCTGGATATGTCTTCGAATATTTTCCGACACCTCTAGCCTCTCACATTGACAATGTGATTGTCTAAAAAGCCTCCTTTTGATAAAACAACATCATCAAACGAAAAAACCGATGTCTCTTTTACAGAGAAGTAGGCGCCAAAGGTAACTGGAATTTTTGACGAGAGTCATGAGTTAACCCCTTCGAAAAAATGCAGATGTTTCGACCATAGTAAAATGACACTTTTATCGTCTAAAAAGACTCATTTTGAGAAAACAACATCATTAGACAACAAAGGTCTCTTTTGCAGAAAAAAAAAATGTTCGAAAGAAATTTGGAATATTTGACCAGAATCATTTGTTAAACTCTTTGAAAAAATGCAAATTTTTCGACTATAGTAAAATGACATTTATGTCGTCAAAAAAGCCTCCTTTTGGGAAAACAACATCATCAGACGACAAAAAGGAGATCTCTAAAATACAGAAAAGTAGGCTGGAAAGAGTCATTTGGAATTGTTGTTATTGTTGTTGTTGTTGTTTTTTTTTTAAATAAAACAGGAAGGAACCCCAGATCAAAGCAATAACATTGTTCTACGTTAAGAATAATAACACGATAATAATTCTTCCTCCTTTTTTTCATAAACTTACTAAGTTTGAGGTTGTGTACTTTATATATTTTTTTAGGTTGTGTACTTGATCCAGTAGGAGTGTCGGATAGTAGCGTTATTTCTGATCAGAGGATTTCAGCTTCGTCATCTCTTAGAGGCCGCAGTCCATCTGATGGCCGATTAAAAGGATCCAATGCCTGGATTCCTGCCACAAACAATGACAACAATGATTTCCTGCAGATCGATCTAGGATCTCTTTACTTTGTTTGTGGAGTAACAACACAAGGAAATCCAAATAACGACTATTGGACAAAAACATACAAGATAAAGACGTCCCTGGATAATGCGGTGTGGGCATTCTACTCTGAGGGTAGTTCCGAAAAGGTACATCCTTTTTCGCCCTAGGTGAAGTAATAGCGAAATTATAATTGTGGGGACACCTAGTAATAAAGGATTGTGTTTACCTCTTAGCCTTGAGAAACCAGGATTTCACATGCCGAAGTTGCTTTCGTCCCCTTTCTCTCCCTTCCATTCGCTTTCCTTTCTCTTCTCCCATCTTCACCGTCTCTAGTTGCCCCCTTCTTTTCTTCCTGCCTCCTGCCTTGCTTTCTTTTCCCCCTCATTGCTACAGCCTTCCGTCCTTGGTCTCTCACTGTTTACATAGAAAACATTAAGGAAATAACTGTAAAATGTAAAGAAACTGACATACACGTGCTCCTTTTAATATCCTTTGCCTTTTGTTCTGCCGGCGGGAGTCATCGTCAACGTAGTTGCAATCCTCATAAATATCGTTTGTTTATATGTTTTTTTTTTTTCTGCTATTAACCGTGAGCGGGTAGGGTGAGACGTAAGATACGTTAAAATTTTTGACCGGTTGAAAAATTTGACCGGACACGGAACTGTTCAACATTTTCGCTTTCTTGACACGGAACTTACGAACTAGTTTGAGAATTTTTTTTTTCAGTTGTTTTTCCATCTACCCATGCCCAGAGCACTACTTCACGTGAAATCCAGTATGGCGTCTCCCAGCTGAGTTACCACGCATTCATGCAAACACGCCCTTGTACACAAAAATTTAGATGATTATGGTGTTCACACCTCTTGATTTTTCTCATTTCAAATGTTTGAACGGCTAGGCGTTCAAATTTTCGTACGGTTAGCGTGTTTCCGTGCGAATGAAACACCTAAACGTACGAATTTGTCTTTCATCAGCATCTTATAGAAATTTTTGTTAATTTGCTTTTAGATATTTACTGGAAATGATGACAAGAACAGCATTGTAAGAAGTGAACTATATGAGCCACTTGCTGCCAGGTTTATTCGTTTTTATCCAGTTACATTTCAGAACAGAAAAGCATTAAGGGTGGAGGTGTATGGATCTAAGCAAGGTTGGTCTCTTAGTACATACCCAATACATGCAGTTCAAAAGATAACCATAGCATTAAAAAAAATGCACTTTTTCGGAGTGTCAATGTATTTAGCAAGAAAGTAGTAATGAGGGACACTATTTTTTACGGGACCGCCACTTTACGTGGTCATCCGAGCCACGCGAAGGTGTACCTGTTGCAGGGCAAAGGGAGTACCTTCATTTCTCAGTTATTTTAAGACCTTGTGTATTGATCCGGCCCCGGGAATCGAACCCGCGACTTCCCGCTCCGCTGTCGAACGCTCTACCGACTGAGCTAACCCTGCCACTGAATTCTGGTTTGTAAATACGATGCAAGGAAACTAACTCAGTGACCACTTAGTTCAGTGCTGAGTTTTAATAGGGAGGTTAAGCATGCATGCAACCACGACGGCGACGGCATCAAAAACCTCACTTGTAAAAGCATAGGCGCTCTTTAAAACTTCATCGCTTTTGTTTCATCACGCTAAATTTTTCAAATGTTAGAGAATTTTTCGCGATTTGAGTTCTAAAGGTCTGTATCTCAGTTTAAATAAAAGAAAGGAAAGTCGTTGTCTTTGTTTATTCGTTTATTGTTTTGTTTGCCATAAGTTGTGCAAAGCAAAGTTGTTGTAAGTTTTGCTTATCTAAGACCCCGTTCACGCGTATCCGTTTTTGTTTGAAAACGGATATTTTTTTCTCCGGTTGAGCCTACCTTCCACACTCACTAATGCACTGAAATTGATCACCAAAAGAAGGCACCTTTTCAAAAACGCTCTCCCGAGTCTAGATTTTTGAAAATGCCGGCTTTTCTTTGTGGACGGATGAAAACGGTTTCGAATACGATGATGTCATACATCATATACTTCTAGCATAACGCATGCTCAATAATGAAGCTATGGCATTTCCATCGTTTTAGCGTTTTCGTGTGGACGGGCGACTACGATTCGAATATGCTACGTGTGGTTGCGTGTTTGTTCGAAAACGGAGGAAAAAATCTCCGTAATAAAATATATCCGGATATTACTGCCTGACCAATCTTTGTACATCTATGCTTATTTCACGTTTTCTTGTTTCCTCTCTGTTTAGTTTTCTCCTTTACTTTAGAAAAAGAGTGCTTTCAATAATTGGATTCACTATACTGATTTTGTCCCTCCTCGTTTGTTTCCTTCTTTGTCATTGTAACTAATACGGAGCGGATGGAAATTTAAAAAAGAGTTCAAAAAATCATTAAAATTCATAAAGAAAAAACAAAAGAAATTTTAAAAGTTTAATGAGTGACTTTACAGGGACACCCAATGATTGTGTTCTGTGAAATCTGTTCGGAGAAGCAAAAATTGCCCAGAATTTTTTAGATGACCTTTCCATTCATGTACAATTTTCGATGCTTATCTAATAAATTCCCTACGACTTTATGTATTTCACTGATCCCCAGGTTAAGCCTTATTTTAGAAGAGTAAGGAACGTTAAACCTAAAATTTTTGAAACCAAAAATGCGATGCAGAAAAAAATTCTCAGTTTCGTAAAACTCTAAATTACAGCTAAAATTTTCGGGAAAATAATGCTGAAGCGCTTGTAATTTCGAAAAGACTCAAGCTGCCCTAGGATGACCGAACAGATAAAAATTTTAAGCTCTAGTTAGAATACATTTCTAGAGATCTATAAAAGTACTGTGGATATCCTAAAAAGTGTTGTCAATGCATTTAGGAGGAAACCGTCGTTGGGTGCCCCGTCTTTATATCTGGCTAAACTTTACGTGCAATTTTGTAGACCAAAATGGACCCCAAATTTAAATATCAATGTAATAATGAGTTGATCTATATCAGAGGTTTTGAAGTCGTTCAAAAACTCGCAGTCTGTATTATCAGGGTTAAAACCTGATAATCGAAACAGCTCGTTTTTTAAACAGTACATAAAAATTCTCAATAAAAATGCCATATTTCTTGATGTTTTTACAGGTTGCTTTGTATCGTTTAAGAATGAACGATTTAAAACGAGGGATTTTACAATTACAGCATCCTCACAACTTAGTTGTTATAAAGATTCTTATATTCGCCTTTATGGTACTCACAGTTGGTGCAGCTCTTCAGTATCCCTACCTCAGTACCTACAGGCTGATTTCAATCAAACTGTAACAGTCACAGGCGTGGCCACTCAGGGAGATGCTCAAAGGAACAACTGGGTGACAAGCTATTTAATCCGCTATGGATACGATGGTAAAACATGGTTTAGTTACGGAGCTGGACAGGTAAATTTGCAACATGTATTCATATATCCGTCTGGATTTGCTTAAAGGGACCTCCCGGAGTTTTTCCCCGACATTCTCATTTCGGGCTTGATTACTTTACTTTTTTCTTTGTTATAACATTTTGAGTACACAAATCCTCTAACAAGCTGCAGTAGGCATTAAATCAGGCTCATCCTCGGTGTAAAAACCTTTGAAACTCACGAGTGACGTAAAACAATGAATACAAAGAAGCCACTGAGAAGCCAACACAATCGAGCCACGGAAAATAATAACTAGAAAACAAAGAAAAACTTCACAGGTTTTTACGCCAAGGTAAACCCTAAAATCATGTGTTTATAATGCTGGTTACATCTTCCGTCACTCCCCCCTCCCTCCTCCCGGCCCTCCACGACCACCACTACCTGCGATCATTTCCCATAATTCTTATGTCCATGTAATAAAAACAATCCTACTTGAAATCAGCGTACGCGATAGAAGTTGTTTTCTCTGGTCGGCTAGATTTCTTTTTGGCAAGCCTGGAGCAAAGTTTTCCGGAAGACGCCTTTATTAAGCCTTATGACGGAACAGGTCTCAAGATTGGCAATCGTCCAACTGCTGTCGTCCAGTCTATAGCTCTTTGAAACTTTCAAGTAGACTTTAAGCGATTAAAAACCAAATCACACAACCTTTTAACTAATGAATGTTCAAATCTTACCTTTTGTCGGACATAATGTCAGTAGACAGTTCAAACAGAGAAGATTATTATTTTGAAGCTGAAGATTTACTCAGTGCTTAATATATTCCTGACAACTTTTCTTGTTTGTCCGTTAATTATCGGAACCTCAGTCGAGGAACGGGCCCCTGAACGCACATTTGCAACCTCAGTTTGGGTGACTCGACCCCAGTCACGAGAAGAGTGTTCTAAGGGAGCGCGAGTGGTGATGGGAAGGAAAGCCGAAAAATTCTTCCTTCTTCCTATCACCTCTAGCGCTCCCCTTCAGTCGCTTTGAGAATACACCACACAGATTGTAATCTCCTGTAAACAAAATTATTTGGATATCTCCACTTACTTTGTTCTTGATCTACCACTCAGCATTTGACTGGAAACATTGACAAAAGTACCATTGTTGTCCACTGGTTTGCTCCCCCGTTTGCAGCGCAATATGTCAGAATATTTCCCAAAAACTATACTGGTGCAATATGTATGAGAATGGACTTGTTTGGCTGTAAGGATTGTAAGTATAATTTGTTAGAGGGGGATTTATAAAAATTTATATTAATGGGATACATGTGCTGCCGTATACAGCCAATAATTAATAGTAATAAGAATTAAAAATTTATAACGCGCCTTTTCCATGCAAATATGATCAAAAACGCGATACAATGCCCTGAATGTTAAAAAAGAAAATAAAAGCTCAAATGTACATGGCAATTTAAGCTAAAAAGTAAATTCAGCCTAAAAATTTGAATAATCAAACGAGCTTAATCTTGTCAATCTTAGTATCGCACTCAGCCGTTCAGTTTGTCTCGTCACACAACGCTCCTCCCCATCTTACTTCCTCGGTTAACCAATGAGAACAAGGAATGTGACTCATTTTGCTCGCTAGCCACATAAGAAGTACTTTAGTGCTATTTGGTATGATGCCGCACTTTCTAGCCTGCGCAAAGGAAATGGGATTGAGACATTTACTGGCAGGCAAACTGCTGTCGTCGAAAACGGCTGAATCTGCATTTAAGAGTACAGTGAAGTTTGTATCGTAATGCAAACCTTTTTGCCAGTAGACAGTGTTTGTATAGGTTGTCCTACAACTTTTTTTTTCGAGAATTTATTTGCACGAGTGTGTTTTTCCAAAAAGTATCAAACGGGCAAAAATTCACTGGATCAAAATTCGTCCACAAAACATCCCCACAATGAAATTCGATCGACACAACACCTGAACCCAGTCTCACGCGCAACCTCAAAGTGGCCAATAAAAATTTGCGGCACCTGATTGGTTATTAAGCAATTCTATTGTTTTTTTGCCAATCACAATGCTTCATTCTCTGATAATTGAATGATATTTCCTCGTTTTTGCACTCTGTTTACTTATAGGCTGTTCACTGTCCCCTATTTTTCCGTAAGTTCATCGAGATCGACCGCTTTGCATTACGGGCGCCCATATATCTTGGATTTGTATCAAATCTACTTTCTCGCCTCCCCCCCCCCCCCCCCGACATAAACCCCACATGCTATAAACCCCGGCTCGATCTTGACACTGCATTATTGCTCTCAGCCAATCAGATTCAATAAACCTAATGGACTGTAAAATACAGATATTGTATTTGATAAGTTTGCCTAAGTTATTTCTTGTCGTCTTTACATTGATTATTCGCTTGTCTTTTTCAGTCCAAGTTTCGTTACCCTTACACATTGGTCTCGATGATGTTCGTTTGATAGCCGACCCTAGTGAATCTGTCACCCTGACCTGCGTGTCTAGTTACAGCCCTCGACAACCCTCTCGGTATAGTTGGAGCAGAGATGGAACGGGGCTGTCTGGCACAACCTCCTCTCTTACCATACCATACAACAATGCCAGTAATATCTACAATAACTCTTGTGCAAGAAAGCTCCCTTCAGCCAGTGGAGTTCAGTGTAATTCAACCTACCAATGCTCTGCATCACTTTCTGGAATACAAGGCAGTCATCTGACCACTGCAAATGTTATAGTGTCCTTAAGTAAGCAACAATTTGTGCGTACCTTGAAACTCCTTTTTGCTCGTTATTGTGTATGTGAAAATCAATTTAATATTCGAGAACACGCAGTTTTCAGTAACTAGTATACTACTACATGAGAAATTTCTGCAATTTGATTGGCTTAGAGCAATGGTATTTCAGCTTAATTTGAAATACCTACATGTGAAAATTATAAACCTTTTGCTGGTAGTAGTATAAACAAATAATAGCATGATTTGTACGTGATATTTGGCATAAATACCACTCGTGATATTTCAAAATTGTCTCAAATTTCACTCGCCTAACGGCTTGTGAAATTACGTATAACAATTTTGAAACATCACTCGTGGTATTTATGCCAAATATCACTACAAATCATGCTATTACCTATACTAATTTAATTCCTTTACAAGGACACGAAAATATTGCATTCCAACGTCAACAATACATGAAAGTAAACGGTTACCGTATTAGTTGAAAGAGGTACTTTCTAAAAAGAAACCCTCAACTTTTATCGTATTCTTAGTGTGTGACGTATTTCTCTAAAAAAATATTTTCCCTTTTTTACAGTGCGCACGTTTGTTTATTCGTTGATTTCGTCACTTGTTTAACGGTTTAAGGGCTGAGTATTACTTAACCTTATAAATTAGGCTCATTATGAGGCACATTTTTGCTGTTTTCAGAGAAACCAGGCCAGCCAGCTGTTCAAGTTAATCCAAATGACGTTAAAGCAAGATCAACATTAGTCTCATGGTCGTATAGTCCTGGTGTGGATGAAATGCCTGTTACTGCCTACAATCTTGAGTATCGAAATAGTACCTCTATAGATGATATACCTTTGGGAGCTGTATTAAGAAAACAGATTATCAACCTCAAGCCATACACAGCCTACAGTGTTAGGTTGATAGCCACAAGTGTCTTAGGAAAGGGTCTGTGGAGTAATTTCCAGAATTTCACAACAAAAACTGCCAGTAAGTGATGATGCAAATTAGATGCAGTGCTAATAGAGGATATTACATGGCCGCGCGGAGATACGAAATTTCTCTTCGAGTGTTAAAAAATATTTCACGAGTGAGCGTAGCGAACGAGGGAAATATTTTTTCAACACGAGAAGAGAAATGTCGTATCTCCAAGAGGCCATGTAATGTTCTATTATATAAACACCGATGAAATACCAAACCATTTCACTTTAACAGTTTTTTTGGTGTGAAAGGCGCGATTTATTATGTAGCCATAGCAAAGGTGATATTTTCACATGTGAAGATAACATGTTATTTTCACATGTGAAGATAGCAAGTTTTCGCGCGAAAGCTCACCTGGTATTTCATTTGTGTTTACATCTAATTGCAATAAGGTTGTCATAGAAAAAAGCAAAAAGCAAAAAGCAAAAAGTTAAATAGGAATTAATTAGCATGTAATTATCATAGCTTGCAACATTCACAACACACACGCTTACAGCTGAATATTAATCACGTAATATGAGAGAAATCATTTGCATCAGTTTCTTACTGTCATTCTCATGCAATTCAATGCTGAATCATCTAGCGAATTTCAAACGTGCTCGAATTACGAAGCACATCGGATAACTACCAAAGAAATGATGGCTTCATTTTTTTTCAAAAATATAGCCTGGGGTAAATTCCAGGAACTCAACGCGTGTTTTAGATTAGTACTAAATAGAAAAGCCAGTCTGCGTATGGTTTGCAGTGCACAACACCATCTGATCACAATTTTCAAGCAACAAATCAGGGGCGTAGGCAGGACTTTTCATTGTGGAGAGGGTGAGGGGGTCCGCCGCCAGTTCCTCATCTGAGCCACAAACCAAGCTTCGTTTGTCAGGACATAATAAATTGGCAACTGAACGTGCGCGGACAACTGAAACATAACATTGCTCGCGTCAATTTACCTTTTTCTTTCTCGAATTGTGCGACTTCTTTTGATGGAGAATGTTGGCTCTAAAATGACTATGGCGCCTGTCTATCTTACAACGCGGAATTACAGAATTATCTCTTGCTATTGTGAATGAATTCTTAAATAATTGTTAAATACTGAATTAAAATACGCAAATGTAAATCACGCGGCTAATTTATTCCTATTTGGCTTTTTTGCTTTTTGTTTTTTTTCTATGACAACGTTATTGCAATTAGGTGTATATAATAAATAATGTTCTCAAACTCATTAATAATTCATTAAGAAAATACAAAGGAAATTAATGTTTAATGAGTGTTTGGAAATCGGATGAAACACTGCTTGGTATTTGCATCCTTAATTTCTCCTTCAAAAATGATTTTGTTTGAGAAGAAGTATCAAACATTCGACACAGTGTTTCATCACCAGATGAAACACCTCGAAGTTCGTCAAAAATACTCCGCTGCGCGTCGTATTTTCAACTCTCTTCTCGGTGTTTCATCTGGTGATGAAACACTGCATCTCATGTTTGATATATTACATAATTTATATAATATGTTATGTTTCCAAAATATTGACCACTACATCGTTGTAGCGGTCCCACTCAGTCTGCATGGTAAGAAATATTGACTACTGCTCAACATATAATCGATATTTTCAGATTTTTATTTTCACTAAAATTTGACGAACTGTGACAGATGATCATGAAGGTGCGTAAGCAAACTGATTGGGATTGATTTTTCATGTAATAATCACAGGCGTCCGGTCATAGGGCAGAGCTATTCTGATTGAGTATCAATCAATCTAAACTTTACTTGTTACTTTCCGTTTTTAGAGCCTGAAGTCGATGTCCAGATCGTGAATGTAACAAGTCCTACTTCGCAGTCAATTCTTGTGAAATGGCAGGTAAACATCAGATTTATTTTAACAAACCTATTTCCATGCTTCTCCAAAGACTATCACGCAGTCGCTATTGAGGTGTGCGGATCTTTCCCTCGCCCTCCCCCACTCCGACGCTCTCAATCCTCTCTGACCCCAAAACTCATAAATGGCGACTGTGTACGAGTCCGATTTTCTTGATTGTAGACAGAAAAACCTGTGTAACCCCTGCATCTTTTGTGTAAACACTGCCATCGTTGTTCATTCAATATGTTCACGACTTTGTGTAAGCAAAGGAAAGAAAGTGAAGGCTTGAGATAATTGTCTGCATCAATCCCGCAAATGTATCATTTTCAGATCTTAAAGTTTAATGGCGTTCACTGTGAAAAGGTTTGAAAATAAACATAGGTAATTGGGAGGAGACTGGTTATTTAAGCCGGCGAAGATCACTGGAAAGATAAGAATAACTCTGCGGCTGTTTATGAAGTGAGGTCCGTGACAGTTCACAATCCTTAATTGACCACTCCAGAAAATACCATAACATACCATAATGCTCTTTGTTTTTCGCTCCAAAATTTTGCATAACCATTGTCTTCAGTTTCTCTTGAGAGTTAACATGGCCTCAAGGGAAACTGAAAACAATGCTTATGCAAAATTTTAGGGTGACAAACAAAGAGCATTATGGTATGTTATGGTATTTCTGGAGTGGTCAATTGCTTTTTGTTCTCATGAATTATGAATGAACGAACTAATCCTGATTTGATAGAAATGATATTGAATTTTGCACCGTCAAGCCCCCAAAAAGCTAACAAAAACATACATATAAAAAAAAACTTTGACAGGCTTGATTGACTATGGCATAAAGTATGTAAAGTATATTTGCAATAGCTGTGGATTCACAAGTATGTCAAAAAGAACGAAGAAGGACCAATACAAAAAAACAATAACAGCAACAATTGCACGGAGGAGGGTTTCCTTGCTGGATATTTACCATAATCTGCAGCGGTCTCCAAATTCTGGTCTCGCAGTTATGACAGTTGTAGTGACTTGCAAGTAAATGTTAGAAGATAACCACGGGTATGTCCGTATGAGAATGCAAGGTTTAACAAGGAGGAAGAGAAATTATTTAACGATGTATTACTTCAACACTAATTCAGTCATGTTCATATCCAAGATACCAAGTACCAACAATTTAAACGGACCCCTTAGAGGGTACAGCATTGAATACAGGGAAGAAGGGAAACCTTCATGGACAACAGTCCATGTCAGTGACTCATCAACCGATAAGATCTTACAAAACCTGAAGAAATGGACAGTATATTTCATTAGAATCGCAGCCAGTAATGGCGACTTTCTTGGTCCACCGGGTCCTGAAAAGCAAGTTCGGACGCTAGGAGATGGTTTGTATACTCCTTAACTTAAGCTTGTTTTCTACAAGTATCTGTTTCTTTTTGCCCCTTGTTCACTTCCAAAACAAGAAATAACTAATAATATCATGGGTGACAAATTACTTCTTAATTTTTGCGCGAAATTTCAGCTTTAATTTATAATTTTACGTTTGAAATTGCAAAATACCATTGCAACGTTTCGTACGTCTCAGTGCCAAGATGGCGTCCAAGTTTAAAACTGTTCAAGTAGTGAATGAAGATGTCAGACATCGAAGACACTTTAGAATAAACGCACAAAAAAGCACACCAAAAAGGAACCTGTCAGGTATTTTGTTGAAAAATTCTAAAAATTATGAACATAAGTCACAATTTAAGGTCTAAACGTTTCAGCGCATGGAGTTCTCGATCGATACGATTAAACAGGTTGTCATGTCAAAAACCAGCGATTGTGAGCATAATTTGTCACCTATGATATTTATAGGTAATCAAATAATTAGGGAATAATTTCACTTGCATTTTGTTCAAATCCTAATAATTTTGGCTCGGGAAATTAGTAGAATTTTGAATAAAACGCGCTTGAAATTATCCCCATATAAAGAAAAGGAAAAAAAATAACTTTTTAGGGGACCTTTGTTAGAGACGATATTTTGATTGTTAGTGGAATCTAGCTTTTCAGTCTTTTAACTCGAGTGTTTGTTGGTTTGTTGGTTTGTTTGCCGCAGCTCCTCCTCCTCTGGTCCCGATATCCCCTCCTGACAAAGGGGCAATCCATAGCAACTCGCTTAGAGTTTAGTTGGCAAAAGCTTCTGATGGTCATCAGTAACTGGTTATGGTGAATTATGCGTGTGCTTTTAGCCAATCAGAATTGGGGAAATATTTTGAATGCACAACAATGTAATTTAACTGAAGCAATAAGCGATATTGTCTTTGAATATTTTCTAGTGTCAACCAGCTCTAACCCAAATCTATCTCCAATAGAAGTTCTTAGTAAGGAAGCCACTGTTGCCCTTTCTGTTGTTGGAGCAATCCTCTTCCTCTGTATCGTCCTTGGGTTCGCCTTCTTTTGCTTTATACGCCATCAGCGGAAGCAGATTGTGGAGTATCGTAATCAGCTTTTTCCAGTATACACTGGAAAACACCAGGTAAAATACCATGTAAAACGAGCTTAAAATGAAGCCACTACATAACAACCAGTGCCTGCTTGGATTCTGCAACTTATTTTGTCTGAAAATGATGTTTGTTGGACTGCGTAAATTTCACACCCCTCCCATTCCAAGGTCATACTCAAAACCTACCTTTACCTTCTCGTTACCGTCGTCGACTCTCTATTGTTTAAAATCTTTAGTAACCTTTCGAAAGTGCAGGGTTGCTTTACTTATGGCCACTTTACATTCGTGTAAACTCTCGTGGTGTTGGACACTTTTGAGAATGATTATACATTTATCAGCATCTGAGATGCTTGTTCGAGGCCAGTCGACAGACATAATTTGCAAAATTGCAACCATAGATTGCTCCTCGTTTTAAAATAGATGTATACTCAGGGGCACCCAACGAGAATATAGTTCAAAACCACTTAAACATAGCATTGTTAAACGTATTTTAGTATTTAAACGGTCGATATGGGCATATTTTTATCCCCTATAAATTTTTCATCTGTTCGGATTTCCTAGCTGAAAGTCTAGTGATCCGAAAATTATAGGGATCAAAACTTACCTGTTCGAAAATTTCAGCCAGAAAAAAGGCTCCCGAAAATTCTCGGTGACATTTTTAGGGTAAAAATCCGTTGAAAATGGGCAATTTTACCGTTTCTTAGATGTTCGAAAATCCTAGGAGAGGCAGGCAAGCAAGAAATTTTACAACAAATGTTCCGAAAATTCTAGATCTCAAATCGTCTTCCGAACAGATTTTTTTCCGAAAATTGTCGTTGGGTGCCCCTGTATACTCACGGATAGTAAAGATGGCTGACATTTTGTTCATTTCATTGTAGGCTACGAACCAGTCTGTTCCGCAAAAATAGTCACGACTTTTTTTGTCGACCTAACGTGAACGAGGTGCCGAGTTTCTTTGCGGAGTGGCCATAAATTTAAGTCTGCTTTTGAAACCTAACCTGGCTTTTGTTTATTCTTTGACTCGATTCAAAAAGTGATCCATTGCCCTGAAATGGCCTTCTAAATTCAGGTAATACTCATGAACCAAACAGTTTCCAGTTGGAGGGAATGAACTTACCATTGCTTAGACTAAATAGGTCCCTATTGTATACGTTAAGTAATAAAATATTTCTTGATTGTTTTAGTTTGACCCTAATCGTACACTGCTTGAACAATGTAATGATCTGCCTTATGACCCTGATTTCGAGTTTCCCGAGGACAAGCTCATTCTTGGGGAGTTGCTAGGATCAGGGGCCTTCGGAGAAGTCATTAAAGCAGAGGCTATAGGAATAAACAACTTTAGTCCCAGAGACAAAAGTCAAAAGAAAGGTCAGCGGCGACCTAAAATGTTTCGTCAACACAGGGCCGTCCATGCGTACCACGATCCCAGAGGCAGTGCGTACACGAAGACCATCGTAGCTGTAAAGACTGTTAAAGGTAATGTTTTAAGTCAAGAGATCTCTATTTCAACTTGTGTAACATTTACCATGGAGCAAGGATGGCTGGTACCTGTCGGTGGTTGGTGGAGGGGGACAAAAAAGGAACTTGGTTTATAGTTACTGTAGCAGCTGATAATATGCGGGGGAGGGGACGAGTTACCAGGTTACCTGCGCGGTAATGATTTGGGAGAAGGGGTAGGGTTGATTTGGGAATCTGTGCCTACCAGTGGAAAAACCCCAGCCATGCCCCTGGATTCAGTATGGGTGAGGTGGGCAATTCGCATAGGGCCTCTCTCATGCATGAGTACCGTTCGTGCTCATTCCTATTGCTGAGGTTTGTGCCCAGTTAAACTGAACGTTGCTTGTGACATGGTCACATGGACTCCACTAAACCCTGTGGAAACTGCACCTTTTTAACTGACCGAGTACGATATTTTGGCACTTCAGGGGGAGCTACTAAAGAGGAAGTAAGAGACCTGGCATCAGAGCTGAAAATTCTAATTTACATTGGAGAACACAAAAACATTGTAAACCTCCTTGGTACTTGTATCAAGCAAGATCGTATCCTTGTCATTCTGGAATATGCACCACATGGGAGTTTACAAAAGTTCTTACGAGGCAAGCGAGATGTTTATGACGCAACCTGGACTACGGCTGCGAGCGACCCAGAGATAGGATTGAATATATCAAATCTTGTAAACTACTCTTACCAAATATCCCGTGGAATGGAATACCTGGCATCTAAAAAGGTAATGTAGTAATGTTGTCCCGTTCAAGGATTCCGACATTCCTGAAGAAAATTCAGTTCTAACAAGAGCTGTAGTGGCTCTTGGTTGTAATAGACCTTTTTGGCTTATGTTTTATTTTTCCATTTCACACCACGTGATGTTCTCAAAGCAATTTGCGTTTTGTCTTTTCATAAAATACATACATACATATGCTCGTGGATGCACGAGCAAAGGACAACTTTTGAGAGGAACGGTTCTCTGGGGTACCATCAAGTGGTCTGAAAAGGGAAGACAAAACATACAAGCTAAAAAGGTCTATTCTCCAGCACTTGCTTATTTTCTCCGTTTGGCTTCAAGGAGTTTTGTCATGATTCAAATCGTTCATTCGACTCTAAATCTGCGCCTATTTGTTGTTTTTCGCGTTTAACAGAGTATGACTACTTGAACCGGGGCGCTTGAAAGATTATTATTCAATCAAATCGTTTGAACTTGCCGGTTTTTTTTGAAAACAAGAGATTCTCTGTTAATGTAAACGGACCAAAAAAATTCAATGTACAACTATGAAACTGTTGATAACTTAAAAACCGTTTGACCTTACCTGACCTCTCAGAAATTAGCCCTCAAATTTATTGAGAATCTTTTGTTTTCAAAAACCGCCATGATTATTATGATTTGTGTTTGGATAATCTATTTCCAAAAGCCCAGCTTCGAGTATTCGCACTGTAAGAGTTTATTATGAGTAATAAGTGGTAAAAAGCAAAGTAACTCAGAGAGAGGCGACCTCAGTAGCCAAAAGCTCGCGCAAAGGATTAGAAAAAGCAACATGTAGGAGAAAAGGTTACGGGAACTCCCCTTACAAGCTCACCCCATTATCGACTTTCTAAAATTAGCAGACTTATTATTATTGTTAGAGCGATTTTCGTATGACCTTGAAAAATGGTTTCGGAAAGTGTTCGTTATTTGTTTTATCAGCCAATGGAGGGAAAGATCAAAACATGGACTCTTCGTTTTCCCGCCAAAGAAAACCCTAATATGGAGAAGGCGTTGTTCGATTGGCCAATCGTGTTGCAGTATGACGTCAAACCGAAGTATCGATTGATTTCTAGAAAGTTCTCGGAGGTGAATTCTTTTCACCCGACCGTTCGCTTAACCAACCAAAAGCCACGCACGTTTTGTATCCCTTCGACAAACCAATCAAATCGCTCTATTTCCGTTCGTTTGTTGTTGCTGTGTTGTTCGCGCGTTTCCATTTCAAGGTCATACGAAGATCGCTCTATTATCTCCTTCTTGTTTCTGATTTCTTGATTTTGCATTTCTTTTTTCAAAACATATTTGTTTTATATAGTGTGTTCACCGAGACTTGGCGACCAGAAACGTTCTTGTTGGAGAAGACTACGTCATGAAGATCGCTGACTTTGGTCTCGCTCGAGATATTTACAAGAGTGACCTATATGTGAAGGCAAGCAGTGGTGTTTTGCCAATGAAGTGGATGGCGATAGAATCATTGGTTTTGAGGGAGTACTCAGAGAAAAGTGATGTGTAAGTACAAATGACATTTTTAAAAAATGAATGAAGGGAGAATATGAAAATATGCGGCGATCGTACTCAAGGATGACAACTATATAATTAGTGCGTAACTAGGCGTTCAAATCAAAAAGAAGCTGGCCTTTTGATTACTGCAATTAAGTTAAACTTGCCATAACATAGTTTAGTAGGCGCTCTCCGATTGGCTGAGAAGTATGTTTGCAGGCGAGTAACACAGTTAAACGCAACCACGCAACCATGGTTTGAAAAACTCGACAAGTTTACTTTATTAACCCATAACTTAGAGGCATGGAACTTGAAAAATCTTTAAAGGGAACCTCCACTTCAACAAAAAGATAACTTTAAATCACAGGAAATAACTGTTACAGTCAAGTCAATCTAAAATATTTTTAAAGAAAGCGTTTGTATCCGAAAGAAATAACTTTTAGATTCGCCTATTTTTGTTTTCAAATTTTGCGGGCGTCGCCATCTTGACTAATTGTGACGTGTTATGGTTGCCCTATTGTTATTAAACAAAAGCCATGTAAGTTTTGATTCCAGTAATTCCCTTGCAGTGGAGTTAATAGCAGCTTACCATCTGTTTCCTCGAGTCCATAGTTTAGCTTAAACAGCTTACAGAGCTTTATTGACACCCTTTTGGTTTGGAATGACCCAAGCTGTGATGACCCTTCGAGTGTGTATGTTTTGAACCTTGACATTTAATAATGCAGATGGTCGTTTGGTATTTGCTTGTGGGAGATCTTTACACTGGGCGGCACACCGTATCCCACTATACCCGTAGAAGAGCTCCTAGACTTTCTCAATGATGGAAAACGTATGGAAAATCCCCGAGAGTGCCCTTCGGAGATCTACAAAATTATGCAAGATTGCTGGCAGGAAGGACCCGACAAGCGACCTAAATTTGATCAAATCAGCCAGTCGATTGGCTCAATACTTGAGCAACGCGCTTCCCAGGTTAGGCCTTTTTTCTACTGTTTTTGAGGCAAAGGAGGAACTAAGAGAACTTATCCTCTCTCTTGTCAGAACTTATTGTACACTAGGTCCTTCAAAAGAAAAAATGAAGTTTATCAAAAGGGGATACTCTCTTGAGTGTATATATCCTTTGTTCTGATGGGGCGAGCGGGAATTAAGCTTTGCAGCAAGAATATGAAGAGATGACTTGTACTGTGTGCTCTTGAAAAAATTACCATATTTGCAATGACAGTGGCGTATTCAAATCTCTAACTAAGTGGGGGACCCGCTCATTTAGTCCCGTAGACTGCAGTTTGGCCTATAAAGAAGGTGGAGCCCCGGGCCCCCGGGGCCCCTTGGACCCTCCCGTAGATCGGCCATGGAATGATATAACACGATCTGCATGCTGTTTTTTTTTTTTAAACTGACCCAATGCAGCTGCTAAAGCTATACAGATTATAAAAATTTACGATTCTATAAGATCAGAGAATTGCGACTGCCAATTGAAAGAAAGATTATGAGGGATGCGCATGTTTTGCTGGTCAGGAGCCCATAACCCGAAGTGAGCAACGTCTATGCGCTTGTGTCACGATGATTTCACGAACCAGTTTATTTTTAGAACGGTTTTGGCGCGAATTTTGAATATCTTTTAAATTTCACAAACTAGTCAGCAAAACCAAACCTACATAGAAATGGTATTTTCTGCCTTTTAATGACGTTTAGGTTTCCGTTTTGAAATCTTATACTTCGAATGAGCCCACAGCTATGGTGGAGATTTTATTTTCGCGGTAAGAAGTGCCCCTTAAAATGTGTCTAAAAATAAACTGATCCGTAAAAACGCCGTGACATAGGCCTAGTATGGAAGTTGCTCGCTCCGGGTTATGGGCTCCTGGCTGGTATGTTTATTCTAAACTTCGATATTGGGCTTATTTTTCACAACAGAGTGTCTCGACTGAGTACCTTCACTTAACAGAAGACAACAACGGTGGCAGAAAAGATTACTATCTTGAACCACATGACTCAGACCCCACTGTTTCTGTGACGAAAGCAGATGTTTATGACAGGTTAGTACTCTTTCGATTAAGCATTTTGCTTTTATTCGTGAAAAGTTCAGCCACAAGCGAGTTAGGTTGTCCATACCCGGTATTCCGTACCCACAAAGGAGCCAACAAGTCCCAGGCTAAAGAACTTCCCAATATTAGTTCGACAATAAATACGTTATGTTATGTTGCGTTAATTCAATAACTGATAGGTAGGGCCAGTTCTGCTTATATACTAGCTTGGCCACTGAGGGAGCGCTTATTCGGGGAAGAAATAGGTTCTTCAAAGGAGTACTGAGGAGACAGTATATCGTTAATGAGACACGTGCAAGGAACGAAAGGGACTCAGTTACATTGTTACGTAAGAAATAACAGTGCTTAACTCGTGGATACAGTTAATGGTCTTGCTGTGCACGGTAAATTTAAAATTGAGCTGAACGAGTGGCTAATAAGAAACTGTTCCCTTATGTCAATGCCGGCGTTTAATCAAAGGTAAACAAGGGTTCAGAGAATGAGAGAAGGTTCCCTTATAACATCACTTAATATATTTAAGACAGTGTGCTGGAGGTGATTGTTATTCAAGGAGACTCTTATTTTTCAGTTTGGCAGGCGAATATTTAGGGGAAGACGCTTAATCAACGTGAACGCCTTTTATTTTTGACATTTAAGGCGTAATAGCGTATAAATCTCAGAGTGAGAAAATCTAACTCCGTTCGCTGCGTAGAAATCATGTTTCGAGTCCATTGCGGTTGGCATCAAGATTTGAAATAATGATAATAAAATAGAACATTGCGATCTTGTCTCACAGAATTATTGGCTCGTCGTAAAATGTTTTAGTGTGATTTACGTTGCCTTCTATAATCGTGTGCATGATCTAAAATATATGGTCAATTTTATAGGAATCTACTTTGGTTGACAGCGTTGTTTTCTTCTTATAGGCGATCAAGCGAAAATATTGCAAACAATCCCTTGCCTCCATTACCAGGTGACATGGAAGATCAATTCGATCCGGAATCAGGGAAGAGACGACAGACGCTGAAACCAGAGATTCACGGTGGCTCGTCGGGGAGAGAGGGCGACATAGAACTAGAAGAATTCCATGGTAATGAGCAGGTGACGCGCCTGTGACGCCTATTGCTCACCCTACAGAAAAGGCCGGAAATTCAAAGCAGGAAACTACAATCATCTGAGACTTGCACTAAAATCAATCTTTTTACTTCCAGATTCAATGATAGAGACATTTTAAAAATAGTCCCTAGTTTATCTCTGTTGTAAAATGCTCTGATGTGATCGGCTGTGGAAATGAAACCGTATCTGTAGCACGTTTACATGACTGTATTTGTTTATGTTTTACTGATTTAGTTCGAAATCTTACTTCAGTGACTAGTCCGTCGATGAAATCCAATAGTTTGACCATTTAAATTAAAACCTCTTCAGTGGCGTGTTCACATGAAGCTAGCTATTTTGCATGTACTTTTAACTATTGGTCTCTGGATAAAATTAGATGATGTGACTATCAAAATCGAACCTTTCTATTAGTACGTTCACATGTATAGTTTATGTTTCGCGCGGCTTTAAATTTGGAATCTTTTGACGAAAACCTACATGTGTGACTAACCAAATTAAACCTCTTCATCAGTGCTACGTCATATGCATGAAGCTATTTATGATGTAATTTTTAAATGAAACTTCTTCAGCAATAACTCGAAAAATAGCCATATGAACGACAACTTAAATTAATTTGTGTGTGAAAGAAATACAGTCTATACGGAGGAAAGAATCCTTCAAAAACGATTATTAATCGTACTTGGCACATCTTTCTTATCTATAGCTTCCAGACAGGCTGAAATTGGTAAATGTGGTCAGGGACGATTATTAATCGTACGCAGTGGCACATCTCTATACTTTCTTATCAATAGCCTGCAGACAGGTTAAAACTGGTAAATGTGATCAGAATTAATCGTACTTGGCACATATCAATACAGTACTTTCTTTCCTTAGCCTTCATGGGGCGTAAGACTAGGTAGAGATTGTCACAAACGATTATTAATCATACTTACCACATCTCTATACTTTCTTATTTATAGCCTGCAGACAGGTTGAAACTGGTAAATGTGGCCAGGGACGATTATTGGCGCATCTCAATACTTTGTTATCCCTTGCCCGTAAACATGTTGAAATTGGTATGTATAGCCAGGAACCCAAATCAATCGTACCTGGCACATCCCAATACTTTCAAATCCCTAGCCTGTCGGCCTGTTGAAATTGGTATTTATGGTTAGGAACGCTTATTAATCGTTCTTGGCACACCTCAATACTTTCTTATTCATAACTTGCACACACGTTCAAATTGCAAGGCATGGGCACGAAAGCTTATTAATCGTACTTGGCACATCTCAGTACTTTCCTATCCCTAGCCTGTGGACTTGTTGAAATTGAAATGTATGATCAGGAACGCTTATTAAGCGTACTTGGCACATCGCAATACTTTTTTTATCCCTAGCCAGCAGACATGTTAAAATTGGTAGGTATGGTAAGGGACGCTTATTAATCTTACTTGGCACATCTCAACACTTTCTTATTCCTAGCGTGTAGATGTATTGAAATTAGTGTGTATGGTCAGGAACGCTCCTTAATAGTACTTGGCACATCCCAATACTTTATTTCTTTGGATATGTTGAGTTAGAATGTATGACCAGGAACGCTTATTAATCGTACCTGGCACATCTAAATACCTCGTTATCCCTAGCCGGTAGACATGTTGAAATGTGTAGGTATGGCCAGGAACGAGTATTAATCGTACTTGACACATCTCAATACTTTCTTATCCCTACCCTAGGGACATGTTAAAACTGCAATGTATGGTCAGGAACGGTTATTAATCGCACCTGTCACGTCCAAATACTTTATTATCCCTAGCCAGTAGACAAGTTGAAATGGGAAGGTATGGTTAGAAACGAATGGTAATCGTACTTGGTATATCTTAATACTCTTTTTCTTTGGACATGCTGAAGTTGAAATGTATGATCAGGAACAATCGTGCCTTGCACATCTCTCTTATCACTAGCCTATAGCCTTTTTAAATTGGTAGGTATGGTCAGGAACGCTTATTAATTGTACTTGGCACATCTCAATAATTCTTTATCCCTAGCCAGTAGACATGTTGAAATTAAAAGGTATAGTCAGGAGCGCTTCTTAATCGTACTTGGCACATCTCAATACTTTCTTACCCTTAGCCTGTAGGGGTATAGACATGTTGAAATTGGCAGGTATGCTCAGAAACGCTTATTAACCGAACTTGGCATATCTCAATACTTTCTTCCTTTGGATATGTTGAAGTTGGAATGTATGATCAGGAACGTTTATTAATCGTACCCGGCAAATCTAAATACTTTCTTATCCCTAGTCTGTAGATATGTTGAAATTGTTAGGTATGGTCAGTAACGATAATGAATCGTACTTCTCAAACTCATTAATAATTCATTAAGAAAATACAAAGGAAATTAATGTTTAATGAGTGTTTGGAAATCGGATGAAACACTGCTTAGTATTTGCATCCTTAATTTCTCCTTCAAAAATGATTTTGTTTGAGAAGAAGTATCAAACATTCGACACAGTGTTTCATCACCAGATGAAACACCTCGAAGTTCGTCAAAAATACTCCGCTGCGCGTCGTATTTTCAACTCTCTTCTCGGTGTTTCATCTGGTGATGAAACACTACATCTCATGTTTGATATATTACTTGACACACGGCTCGATACTTTCTTAAAACGTCTTTCCCAAAAAGGAAGAACATGGAGGGAAAAAAATTACACTAGCCGCGGCTAAGCAATTTGTGCGAGAAAAATAGTCACAGGAATGAAAATAAATACATGAACAAATGAATTTATAAGGTAATAATAAACCTCTTCTGTTATGTCTGATGTCTGTGGGCTTGTTTTGTAATGACGACAGAACTCCACCTTTCCACTCCCAAGAAAAAAAAATAAAATAAAAACAAAACAGACTTACATTAATTTGTTAAGATATCCATTCTTCCTTTTTCTCCTCTACTTTGATAAGATTGCAACAACTTTCCACCTTAGGCGATGCAAAAGTCCCGTCTCCTAAAGTGGAATCATTTTATATGGAGCTGCAGCCCACTCAAATCCGGCAAACGACAAGAGATTCAGAATATGGATCTCGAGTGAAGAACCCAGACAGGGATCATGATGATGCCTAAAACGAGACAAGATTATGCTAATGTCGCCTTCCATCGGGTACCTAAACCGCGGGAAAACGAAGTATATCAAAATATATAAAGGGACAGAAATAAAGTACGTGAAAATGACAAATACCTTCACAGCTTTGTGCGCGGGAAACATGTAGCAGAATCAAGGTTTGTTCGAATTCTCCCCGAAGCATATACACAAGTAGCGTGCTTGTTTCGACTAGACTTCCGGTAACTCTAGTGGACTCCAGTGAACTCCAACAGACGAGTTTTCAACCCTCCTTTAGGGTTAATTGTACTTCCTGTTTCATTTCACGACTAGACTTCTAGTTACTCTAGTGGAATCCAGTTTTTGACCACTGGAATATAGTTGAGTGTATTGGACATGACTGCCCGGATAGGGAACTTAACTCGTTTAATCCCCTCCTCAAAGGGTACATCTAAGGCATGAATGATAACTGGGAACAATGAAGTACCGACTGAAGCTGTATATAAATTTTAGTGTCTGCGCTGTTGTAATAAATAGAGCGGAAGAACGGGATCGAGGTTTCATGAAAATAAGGGAACAGAAATGACCTTTTAAAAAATGTCAGAGGTAAAATATTGGTAATTATAAAACAAAAGAGTTGAAACGTCAGATTTTCAGTTAAGTTAGTTTGAAGAGCGAAACGGGATCCTTTTTTGTTTGTTTGTTTGATTTGGTCATTGATTTTACAAGAAAAACAGCCTCGATCTTAGAACTGAATACATGAACTTTCACTTTAGACAAACGACTTACTCAAATGAAACATTTTATTACATGCATATAGAACGTCTAGTTGCCGTTGCTTTTGCTTTTTTGGTTTTGTTGTTGGAATTTTATAGCAGATTACAAGCACGCAAAGTTGTGAGCATAACGAACAACAGTTGTAATTAAATAAACTCAGTTTTATCAGTGTTATCGTTTGTTTCTAACCGAGACTTGCGGAGCCTTTGTTTGTTTCCGGCCGTCAGTGTGGATAAACTCCCACAGTTGTTTCGCACTTGCGGTGTTCCCCAAGGTACTCGCTAGTTTCTCCTCTGACAACTGACACAACTCTTGAATGTTTGTCACGTTTTTCATAATAAATCTGAAAAGAAGACAGAAGTTAACGAACGGTCAGTTCTCTCTAGCGACACAACGATGATGTCTATAGCTACCAGAATGGAAGGAATGGAGAGCGAGCGAAACAAGAGGCAAGCTGGGGAGAGACGCCTCAGTCGCTCGCTCGCTCGAAACATGCTCGCCGACGCGTCAATCGTGAAGGACTGCTACAAATCTCATGACGTAATATTCCATCTCATGCTGGCGGTTTAGACTCTTCTCAGAAGGCAGTATGTGATTCACTGTTTCTTTGCTAATTGCCTTGAATAACCTAGGTACCAATTTCCTGTCTGGCTTCTTTCCAGGCTTTCTCGATCGTTAAATTTGCTCTTAGCGTGACCCGAAATGCATAGACCGCGCTGGATAATGAGGCCTTGGGACAAAGCAAAGCGGTAACAGAGAATCCGTTTGATCTGACGATAAAGAATCACGTTACAAAAGAAATTGTCATGTTACGAGTCTGTACCTGTAGTTTTTGTAGTTAATTCCAGGAAGTTTCAGGATAAAGTCCTTGACAATAGAAGAGAAAATGACATGCGGGTAAGTGGTGATAGCTTTTCTGGCGCAACTTGTTTAAAAGGTAGATAATGCTATCCACCAAATGAATCTCTATCTAATGGATATCACAGTTGCTTTCTCTAATACTTGTCCTCTGTATAGCGCAATGCTACTTAAAGTAACAGACAAACGCTAAACCAACTTACAATCAAACCATATAGGGATTTTAAACAAACATCGTGATCATTATACGTTTCTGGGAAACTGCCCTCCTACCCCTCCCCGAAGCTAACATTTTGCCCTAAGTGAGAAGTAAGTGCTAACGTTGACTTAGGGAAGGGGTAGGTGGGGATCATTCGGACGGGAGCAGTCACCAACTGACTTAATACAAAAGATCGAAAAGACAATGAATAAAAACCACACCGACAATGGTTTCTACAACACCAAGAAGCACCCAATACTCCCTCTCCCCCCCTTCCCCAAAGAGTTTTTCGTAAGTGTTCAGGATGTAACAGACGTCCAAAGAGAAATTTAAGACGCTACTGTACCTGTGGCCCCATGTTGTATGTGATGTCTGAAGCAGCTGAAGCAGCGTCTGATCCTATCGACATGGCTGTACTAGCATCAGGTTCAGGATAATTTGCCTGTTAATCAATAAAAAAAATATCGTGAATATGTCAGTTTTTAACAGTCCTTTAATCCTTTAAGTCCCAATAGTGACCAACATCAATTTTCTCCTAACGATATCCATACAATGTCAAGAGATTAGGTTATGAGAATTAATAAAATGATCACCAAAGAGAAAATGCTTTGATCTTTTCTCAAATTCTCTCAACTTATTTAAAGAAATGTATAGAGATCAGTTTGGAGAATTTGCTTGCGGATATTGGGGCTTAAAGAGTTAATATGAGAAAACAGCAGACATTTCGCGGCGCCATCACTGGTTTCCCCGCGAAATTACGTCTGACGAACAACTGCAAAAATTCCATACTGATGACGTGTCACCATGGAATTTATGTGCTCGTTGATCAGACGTTATTTCGCGGGGAAACTAGTGATGGCGCCGCGAAATGTCTGCTGTTTTCTCAGCCTAGCAGTAGGGAGTTTACGCAACGACGACGACGGCGGCATCGAGAACGGCAAAAAAGCAACAGGTTTAGGGCCTGTTTACATGGAGGTGGGGGACCCCAGGTAGGTGAGGTAACCCGCTTAGGTGAGGTAAAAAAATAACCCTCCTTTACATGCAATCTTACAACCCCGCCTTCCCGGGGTGCACTTTCTCAAGATTATTGAATGGTCGCTAAGCACGTAAACAAGAAAAATGCGGGCAAACACTCACTCTCTTGTTGCTCTTGCTGCAACCCGTCAGTGCAATAGCTTTCTATTGTTAACTTTAATCATAATGCAAAGACACCGCGAAAGTGAATTTTGCGCGAATTTGATGTATCACGAATCCGACCCCGGCCAGGCGGGTTACCCCACCTTGAAACGTTTACATGACAAATTGTGACCCCGGCTGAGAGGGTAACCCGGTCTGGTAGACCGGGCTACCCGCCTTGGCGGGTCACCCCACCTATCAAGTAAACGTGATCAAATGAAAATGAGAGATTATATGGACAGGCGGGTTACCCCACCTAAGCGGGTTACCTCACCTACCTGGGGTCCCCCACCTCCATGTAAACAGGCCCTAAGACAAGCAAAACAACAACTTTGCACGTGCATCACGCGTTTTTGTACATTTCTCTGCCGTCGTTGCAAGACTACAACGTGACAACGTGAAACTGCCTAATTTCACTTTTTGTCGAGGACGGGAACAAAAGACAACAGCTTTCTTTTTCTTTTCCTGACCTTTGATGCAGTCCTTTAGAATTGAACTACAAAAAAATTGCCAACATTTGACGAAATAAGCGAGATGGAATAAGCGCGATAACATTTGCTGTAGGGCAAATTCACTTTTTAAGTGACGTTTCGTAGCCGTCGCCGTCGTTGTTGCGAGACTATACCAAGAAAGTTGGAAAATTAATGTCCAAAAAAATAAAGTCGCACTCACCTTTAGTTCATCGAACAACTCAGCGGTCGCGTATGGACTATGACACCATAAGATTCGTAACTGGCATAAAAGAGAAACAGCATGTATTATGATTGCAAGCGGCAATGAAACCTGTACCAGAACTGTGGATACTATAAGCCGGATAGCGTAATTTCAAAAAAATGACAAGATTAGAAATTTCAGTCAGTACAAAAAAGTCCATTTTTGCAGCCTAGTCCCTAGGCGTTCTCGGCGCGGTCAATTCTGGACTCTACCGTGAGCTGTGACGTCACCGAGAGAGACTTCGCGCGAACAACGCGAGAGAACGCCTAGGGATTAGGCCGCCATTTTCGTAGACCTAAGTAGAGTGGCTTCTTTAGAAGCGAGCGAAGTGAGCTTCAATGAGGACAAGCGAGCGAAGCGAGCTTTAATGAGAACGCGCAGCAGGGAACAAATATAGGACTTTTAGAAAGTCTAAGACCTCAGGGGCTAAAGACATCGGTACTCATTTTTGTTTTACCTTGGGAAAATGAAGCGTGAGTAAAGACAACTTCGAAGAAATGTCGTTGAAGGTGACTTCGGTTGAAAAACTTGATTTTGCCTAAAAATGAATAGGTAACCCAGTAGAGAGATTTGTATACAAGCTCAGAATAAAACGGATCAGTTTCTGAAATAAGAAGGGAAATATTAAGTGAGCGACACATGAGCTAAAAACACACAGGGTTCCCAGAGATATCTGCATTAAACATCAAGATTGTCATTGGCAAGAAAGTTCCCGCCTCCTTCAAAACCTTTTCTCACACACAACTGGGAGCCATGCCAAGCCGACCGTGCAGTCGGTGGGCGGGGCTGGTCAGGCAATGGCGGATGGCAGCAAAAACAAACTGAACTCTGAAACGTCATGTGACCTAAGACTCCTCACACACTCGAACCCATATTCCCAGCCGTGTGTGAGAAAAACGTTTTCCACTTCTTTTGTTCCTCAGCCGCGGAAAACCACACTTCTTTAATGAGGCATAAAAGGGACGATTTTATCCTAGCTCACTCAAAGAAAACGTTGCATTTAAGAACATTAGTTGTGCTTTGGCGACTTCCTTACCTGTAGTGAAAATGACTTGTTAGGATCAAATTCAATCAGAAGAATTGGCCGTTTGTAAAATCTGGTCATAGCAACAGCCTGGTTGTACCTACAAGGATAAGACCAAAATAATCAAAGAAGTATAAATAAATAAATAAATGAATGAATGAATGAATAAATAAATAAATAAATAAACTGACTGACTGACTGACTGAATGCTGGCTGACTGACGGACTGAGAACTGACTGACCGACTGACTGACTGGCTGACTGACTCACTCACTGACTCAATGACCGACCGACTGACTGACTAACAACTGAATGACTAACAGAATGTCTGACAGACCGAGTGACTGACTAACAACTGACTGACTGGCAGAATGACTGACTGACCGACTGACTGACTGGCTGACTGACTCACTCACTGACTCACTGACCGACCGACTGACTGACTAACAACTGACTGACTCACAGAATGTCTGACAGACCGAGTGACTGACTGGCTGACCAAATAAATGAACCAACGAACAACTGACTGACTAACAGAATGTCTGACAGACCGAGTGACTGACTGGCTGACCAAATAAATGAACCAACGAACGGACAGGCGGATGTTAGTCCATTCAGAAAATGGCTCTTCATCTACCATATCTGAGCATCAACTGAAATTGGAAAAGTTGGTTTATCACGAGAGGGGAAAACCGGAGAACCCTGTCGAAATCCTCTAAGAGCAGAGGAAAGAGAGAAACTACAAGCCTAACAGCTTTGTCCTCAGGACAGTTCGCGCTACCCGAGTCCCGACAAGCTTGACATATGACGTCACATTCGAAATAGCTGAGAACGACTGGGACCGAGGCTCCAAACCCGACTCACATAAAGTGTGGAGGCCGAAATTCGAACCCAGGTCACATCGGTGCAAGGCGATTGCTGTCAGCACCACGCAAGCCATGCTGTCCAATGCAATGGAGGCTGGGTTTGAGTTTTGACATCCCTGCCTAAGTCTATAAAAAGTTACCAGTTTCAATTATCATGTTATACTTACAGTCGCCCATTGTTTAAAGAGCCAATGAGATCGCTTATGCTCTTCCGTTCTACACACATATCAGGAGTGAGAATGTAGTCTCCAACCTAAAATAATAAAAATTGATGAAGTGAGGAAGTACATTGTAGTTTCCTTCTTTTTGCTCTAAGATAAATAACAAAAAGAAAACCTAACACTCTTTGTCAAGTCTCGCTCAAAGAGAAAGACTTCACTCTCTTTAACGAAGACCTTTTAACAGAGGCTTTAATCGGTTTGGTTTCAAAAACCCAGCATGCGAAGAAAGTAGTGTCCGATAGCCCGGGACTAGTGGATTTTGCTATCGGGCTAGTGAATTCTGTTCTTAACTTGCCCAACGGGCAAATGAAGTTTTTTTGAGGAATTCAATTACAGAAGAACTGTGAAATCAATTCTGCCCATCAAAATGTTTTGGGGGCTATGTGAAATGACATTTGGGCTAGTATATGCTAGCTTCAGGTTGCCCGAATGGCAAGCTTTAAAAATGACTTTCTTTGCACCCAGAAACCTCTCTCACACTTGAGCAGAGATCAGAAACAAGTGAATCGTGGAAATTCTAAGAAAAAGAGACACTTTTCTCAAAAGTACTACCTCACTGGAAGCTAAATTCCGAAATGTCTTTGAATAGAATTCTTCAGTAACTTAATACTGCAGTAGTAATATTGGGTCAGATATATGATATAACAACCGGCACATGGCTTCTTTCGTAGGAAGATATTGATCAAGCATTGCAACTTATGTCGAACATCTTATCGCTTAAATTGCTCGCGCTTTCTGCCATCGTATTTTGAAAAAAGTCGATGATGAAGTGGTTCAGTTTGCTGTGAGCACAAACCTCTAGCGTGACAGGTTCTATATCAATTCCTCTCCGATGAATTAGTGAAGGAAGTTCACTCCGAAACTCGCGCATATCGACAATGACCTGCAACAAGAGGCACTGGTTAACATCCCGTCTTTGATTTAGGGTATATGCGAAGTCAAGTAATATATTCCTAACTCTTATTTAAGTGAGTCTGTCAAAGGTTTGAACCCAGGAGTTATTTCATAAGTAGGTCGAGTATGATCGTCCGGTTGAACATAATCCTGAACAGGACTGTTGCTGTTGACGGTGACTTACGTTTCGACAACCTGTGCGGTAGTCATCTGCAGCGTCAAAGTGAGTTGTATTACGTCAGGTCTTGTCTAGTCTCTGTGCGGCCTCTGCACGACGTCTTCCCAAGCCTTCCCGGTCACTGCATTTCAGTGACGTATCCGAGACGAACTCTCTCGGACCACGTGACCCGAAACGCATGGGCCACGCACAGTCTATAAAAGAACTTCTTTCCTATAAGCAACAAATGAAATAGGGTCCAGAACGAGGGCGGGGGATCCCGCATCCCGAACCTCTGTCATCGCTATCACGAATATCGTCTGCTTTCCCATTCCCGCATCCCGCGCCAAAATTATGGAGAATCCCGCTTCCTGGGTACAGTGTAGCAGTCAAATCCCGCATCCCGTTAAGTTTCCCGGATCCCGTACTGTATTTGGTCAAATGCCTGATCCCAGGAATACCCTTCCAGACTCAAACCAGACAGAATTTCTCTCCGAGTATTTTGCAAAAGATACTTGAGATTGTTCTAGGATATTGAATTTGAAGGTCACGGCGAAGAGTGTTTCAAAGTTGAGACTGACCTTTCTCGATGTCTTTTTTTCTCCGTCCTGCCCTCCTGCTTTTCGCGTGTTTACAGCATCTGTGGCTTTAGATGGGTCTCTACTCAGCATCATGGCTGCCCCCGTTCGTCCTTCGCGCTCTTCTGGGACAACCATGGTCTACAAACAAGAGCACCCCAGATAAGCTCATTTTTACACTCAAAGAGCGATTCTAAGTCAAGTGATGCTTTCGATTTTGCAGTCATATGCGACGCGATTGGCTAAAAAGTCTGGCGCCACTTTTTCGACCTATCAAAGACCATTCGTGACTTGTTCACAGGCGGTTTCCCGCGTTTGGCGCCCGCTACATGTATTTCTTTTTAATTCTGATTGGTTTGTTGGATTATCTGCGTTTTCTGTAATTGGCTTTGTTTTCACAGGAGCTGTTCTAGTTATGAGAACTTCAACGCAATCTCATTGTGACCGTTGTGACGTGACGATTGATATGGAAGCTATGGTTGCATGGTTCTTTTATAGCTTCAAATTCATTAGATTCTCAAGCTTTTATAAGTATGCAGTCTTAAATTGCGGAAAACTTACTCCTTTATCTTTGATCAGAGTCTCGAACGCTTCTTTTTCTTTGCGTAGTGTAGTTAAGTATTTCTGAGGAGAAAATGAACAAAATTATAATTACAAAAGAGTAAAATTATAGAAACGAGTAAACATGTCTTGGTCTGACACATAACACATAAAATTGCTAACGATTTAAATTAAACTTACCTATAGCATCAAAAAATCAGAAAACATTCGAGAATAATAGATTTTGCTCATTAGCATTCAGTATTTATTTTCGGCACAGGTGAAATGCGACGTTTGAACTGGGCGTAACTCAAATATACCTGTTCTTCGACAGAGCCAGAGTAAATGAGAAAATATACTCGCAATGGAATTCCAGGTCTTGAGGCCTTGAAAACCTGTAGACAAACAAATGAATATTTCGTAAGCGTGATACATCTGAAGTTAATACTCTGTCGTGACGTTTCGTGGATGAAATCTAACGTGTTACCTCTTAGATGAAAGCTACAACAACAACAAAAATTTTATTGTACCCAAAGCAGAATATTAGGGCCATTTATACGAGGAAAAATAAGACGCGAATTGTGCCATTTATACGAGCATGTCTTATCTAAGACAAGAACAGCTCGCATAAATGGTTCGCGTCTTATTTCTGTTCTTGACTCGTTTTCATGTAAATGTTGCCCGTAGCAACGGCAATCCAACGTGGCGCGCCAAAAATTAACGCATACGTAATGTGCGTTCGCGTCTAATGTAAGACGCGAAGGTCATTTATACGAAGTTTTTCTAGTCTTAGCTAAGACGAGTCTTATCTAAGAACAGGTGTTAAGGGCTGTTCTAAAATAAGACGCGTCTTAGCTAAGCTGCGTCTTATTTCAGACGAAATGTGCCGTTTATACGGAAAGTTCGCGTCTTATTTTTCCTCGTATAAATGGCCCTATTATAGTTACTTACAAGTTGTTAAATTAATCAATTAACTAAAAAGGGGTACTGACTTTCTGAAACAACTAATAAGTTAAAAATGCCAAGAAGCCAGATTCAGTAAGATAATTGAAATAAGTTTATTGTGCGGGCTACAATATGGCAGCATATCAGACTGTATACACATATCAGTATACACACTGTATACAGCATATCAGACTGTATACACATATGTTTACACATGTATACACAGCTACTAAGCTGTACTTTCCTGTACACCTGATCATTAAGCTGTGCAAGTTAGTCTAGGATAAGAAACTCACTTATCTATCTGTGCTGAACGTTAAGAAATGGTAAAATTACAAGGAAGTTAGACTGGACAGTTAATAAAAACTACCTCTAGTTGACGTATAAACTGCATCTGTGCATCGTAAAGCACCACATATCGAGGTTCGACTTCATTAAGAGTCCTAAGCAAACTGTAGCGATCGCTAGCAAATAAAGAAAAACAAATACAACTAGTTAATTTAACATATTATGGAGGCTGAGCAATGAAACGTCTCAGAGTGCGAATGAACGCAACACTGACCTACAATCAGCGACAAAATTAGGTGAGATATCTTGCCCTAAAAAGACCTTTTTGACGTTAAGCTGACCTAATAAGGGGAAAATGAAATTTTCCTACCTTCACCCCCTCCATGCAATGTTGAGCCACTGTTAGAGTTACTTGCAGACAACCCCTTATTTTTGAATGAAGGGGAAGGGGAGTGGAAGTTGCCCCATTTGAGGACAGTGTCTCGAAAATGTTTTGAAGTCCCAAGCGTAGCATGAGCTAAATGTACCTCCCTCAAGAAAGCTGTCTTACACGGACAGGAGTTCCCTCCGCTTCCTTTCTCCACCCTACCCCACTACCTGCTTTCTAACTCCGCAACCTCAAAATGACCGATGTGCTACCTTCCTCCGCTCCCTTATACGGACAGGGCTACCCTCCGTCTCCCCTACCTACCCTAACCCACCAACTGGTTTCTAGCTCCACAACCTCAAAATGGCCGACGGGCTACCTTCCTCCGCTCCCTTACACGGACAGGGGGCTCTCTCATTCTCCCCTCCCCACTCTACCCCACCATCTGCTCTCAAACTTTGCACCATTAAAATGGCCAATGTGCCATCTACCTCAAGAAAGCTCCCTACACGGACAGGGGGTACCCTCTGACTCCCCTCCCTACCCTACCTGACCACCCGCTCTCTAACTACGCGAGTAGAACATAAAGCGTGATACGTTTAAAGTGGTTCACCTGCATCCCGTTAAGGGGTGAATGATAACAACTCGTGAAGTCAAAAGTTTTATCTGCCGTGAATCTTCTGTTGTTTCCTTGTTGTCCTGATCACCTGGCTAAAGAAATAAAAAACAGTAATGATTTTCACGAACCGAAAATCCCCAAACAAAAAAAATATGTTGCCGCAGTTTACATGCGCGCGCGTGTCTCTGAAGAGTTAGCCAATCATTTAATTAATTCATTTCCCTTTTTTAAAAAATTTACCAAACTTGGCTTGCCACGAGTCTGTTTGCGAAGAAAAAGAAACCTGCCTGAGATATCGTTCTACTAGCCTAAAGCCGCTAAACAACAATTTCATGGTGCAATGAGTCAGGACAGTTATAGGATTAGAGATATACCTAAAGAGTGTGTTCAGTATTTAATTTAAATCATTTCTTAAAGTATTAATTCTTATATTTTGTGTGCAAAGTTAACGTCAAATTCCAGTAGACTGGTTTGTACTCACTCTCAAGATGACATTTGATCTTGACCCTTCAAAGAGAAAAAAAGAACAAAAAATAAGCTTAAGCTTTGAGCACAATGATAAGAAAATAGCGCCTTATTAGTGATAACAAATAAATAACAATTTCAAATTACCTTTGAACAATTGTTCTGTTGGTGGACTAATTGGAAAGGAGAAAAAGTCAGGATGTCAGTTCATGGCCATGACTGTTTATAATTATCCCGCGAGTGTTTTTTGTTCCCTAAGAATCAGATTTTAAAAAAAAATTATTTACCATTCGTCAATGTCATCTGCCTGGACAGGTTTCTTGGAAGTTGTTTGTTTTCCTTTTGTTTTCCCTTTATCTCCGGCATTAGCTCTGGCTTTACGACCACGCGAAGTCGCCGGCAAATTCTGTAAAATTTGAAAGGAATAGTTTATAATCCGTGTATCCCCAACATCATATCAGTATCGGTAAACATTTAGGAGTATGTAACTAATTATGAGTGTATTTAATTAAACATGTAATCAATATTTTCAAGAGTAACTATTTATGAGTATAGCTGAGTATATTTGTGAGTAACTAATTATGAGTATAATTAAGAGTGGAGTATAATTTTCACGGATAACGGTTTGTCAAAGTGAATGGTAAACAACGGTTACATAGCTGGAATTTTTTCGACGACAGTTGGGCTGTCATAGGTTACTTCGACGTCACATGACACTTAACATTAAGACTGTTTTCCGCAAAGTCTCTGAATGTGTAACATTGCAAAATCTCTGACGTCAGAAAGCAACAGTGCACTGTTCACTGCGTATGTTCCAGACCACTTGCAGAAGTTTACTTTCGTAATTATTTACACGAAGGTAGACATTTAGCAAATCACTTAGTGAATGTTCTTTTCTTGGAATTTAGTTAATTTTGTCCATTCATTAAGTGTTTACATTTGTCTAATCGGTGAAAAGCTTACCACGTTTTTGGAACATTCTGCTTCATCCTCGCCTCGTAATGTCTCAGCGCTTAAGGAAACTTGAGAAAACAAGTAGGTAAGAAAGTTAATTAAGAGCTTTCGGTTAATTAAACGTATCGGGCCTAGTTAAACTTGGAAACGTTGTTATGGAAACACTGCGGTTAAACTGAAAATCAATTGTTCTGGAAGACGATTTGCATCGGTGAAAAAGAGGAAGTTTTTCGTTGGGTTTAAATACATTACTTGCTTCGAGGAAACAAAATCTGCGTTCGCAACAGTTGTCTCTTGTAAGGATAAACTGGAAACCTTTTGCATTTATGATACCTGTTTCTGAGGGTTCAGCCACCGTTGCTGAATTCTTAAACATTTTGTTGTAGAGTCGTTTCAGCACAGCCTCGCCTCCATCACACAGGAACTACATTAAGAGAAAACATTTCAATAAGAGGAGAATTATTTAAGCTGCATTTCAGGAGGTAAAAGAGACCCAAACCAATAATATAGAAATCGCTTCAAGAAAATTTAATTGCAGGATTGAGTGGGAGATAATAAAGTAATAAATAATAAAATAATAATTACAAAAAAAATACAAATTCAATCGGAAGTTAGTTGGTCAGTCTTAAGACACTCTTATAAGAAGAATACATTTCTAAACTACTTCTGATTTTTTGGATATCCTCAAGAAACACGCTTCATATATATAGCGTTTGATATGTGACAAGTAGTGCAACGTACGTCTCTGAGCTGTGAACAGGTTCTTTCGTCGTATGCAGCAATCAGGACATGGCCAGGACCGACTAAAGAAACACGGAAAAAAGACACGCCAAAAGAGAGCAGTTCATGTAAGTAACTCTACAGAAAGTCCTTGTTAATCAATGCAATGTTAAGGGCCGAGTTATAATACATCAAAACTCAAGCGCGTTTTCCGATTGGATAAAAGCGTGTCATACGTGAAATGTCATTAACCACCTCCCTTGGAAACGTCCTTCTAAGGAAATAACTGTTTTCGAAGTCACAGCCGAAATTTTGAGTTAGAAGGACTAACAAAACACCTAATAAAAGGACTGCGCAATCGTGTTAACATAAAATAAACTTATATACTTGGTTTAATAAGAACGCATGGCATAAGAAATGATCATGAGAAATTTCGAACGTCTGAAGTTTTTGACAGAGTTTACCTTTATGCACTAATCTTGAAGTTGTGCTTATATCCTTGTTCAAAAATACGTTAATGTTCCATCAAGAAAACAAAAAAGAAGGACAGTATCAGAAAGCCAAACAAAACAGAGATATTTTTACGTTTCTTTTCAGTTTTGGCGTCATCACGCTCTATCTCTTCCAAGACGTCAGCTAGTAATTTCCATTTAGGACTCTCTTCAAGAACAAATTCTTCTGTAAAACAACAAAAACAAGGTTCAGTTAAATATAATAAAATCAATTCTTCTTCATTGATCGTTTTAACATGACGTCACCGTGACCATATCAGGGAGGTTAAGCATCACGTTTATGCGAATTTGTACCACGTAACCAAGTTTTTTTCTTAACTTGTCATAATTCATCGCGTGCGTCCCGTAAGATGCAAACATCGATCGATCTCAACATGTGTATTTGTAGAAATATCCCGTTCGTGAAATTTCTGTGGCAGTTATTATGGCTGTTGTTTAACGATGCATATTTCTTTTAGCCTTTGTTGTGCTTTAAAATAGAAGGACTATATTTTAATTTCAGTACACTGTTTTATTTTCAGTTTAAGGGCGTGTCTTCAGATTAATGGTTACATAAACGCCCAACTTAGCATTTTCAATTTCGGACTCGTTTTTTTTTTTACCCGGACTCATTGGTTCTGGACTGGGACTCTTGATTTTCACAAGACGAGTCCCAGGACTCACCATAACTATTTGTAACAAAATCACTAAGTAAGCCGAAATTTTTTTCTACAAACCGTTCAAGCCTTTCATTGTCTCTTATAAAAGGTAAAGGAAACGCCTGACTTCCCGATCTTTGTCATTACTGGAATCTCTGAAATTAATCAATTGAAAAAAATATAAATCAAAGATGAATTACATTTGTGTAAGGTGTCTACCGGTCTTCCCGTACACTTTTAAAAATTAACTCGCACAACATATTGTAAATGAATAAACGATCAGTTTATGGACGCGAATGCGCATATTTTTTTCTGTGGCATGTTTGTAAAGTTATTTGTTGCGGCTTATGTTTTTTTACCCACGTAAACGCTTGTTATCATCACTTTTTGTTTTGGTTTGACGGCATTCATTCCGTCACTCACCCACTCATTAATCCTTTTGTAGCTTTTTGCTAATTTGTTTAAGTTGATTTGGCTTATTTATTAATTTGCTTGTTGATCAAACCATGATCTCAGCATTTGCCACGATTTTACCAGCACTCTACAGTGAGCAGTCTCTCCTTTTCTCCAGATTTTGTGAGGTGAGTGCACGCGCGCGCGAGCATCGGAGAGAAGCGAAAAACGAGGGCGGCGGCCCGAGAAGAAAAAGAGGGTAGCCTCTCCTTTTTCGTGCCTCTCCCATCTCGTGCCTTCAGTCACGCGCGTGGTCATTTGCGTGTCTTGTGCGTTTTGCTCGACGCACCAACAAAAAAGAGAGACTGTTCGTAGTCTGGCATTATCCCAGCATTTTGTACTTACTGCTCTGACTTTTCTCCTTTCTTTTTCTTGTGTTTCCTTTCAGTGCTTTCTATAACTCTGGCTTTGGCGTGCTGTCAGGAAAAACGATAGTTTTGTTCGCAGAAGAATTCTAAAAAGTCACCACTCCCAAAGAAAACGACCCTCTAAAATTGGAGATAAAAACTCGAAAATGGTTCTGAAGTAATGAACATAAAAATATAATTCCTTGTTAGCCCTTGGGGGAGGAAGCGGACGTAAAAAATGAAAATATATAAAACCTACCGAACCGACAAGCACGTCAACGTAACGTAGGGATTACACTAGAAAGAACGCACAATATTCTCTCATTTTGTGCGTTCGAGCAAGATCAAACATGAATGGTCTGCAAGTGTGTAAAATATAATAATTAAGACCTTACCACAAATAGAGAATCTGCAGCATCCATAAACATCCAAAGGGAATGATTTTTGACATCGCGTTGGCTGGCCCTAAAAGGTGACATATAACTTTTGAGTTTGAGTCTAAACAAAAAATCTAGACGTAATAAACACATTGTAGCAAATCACACTGTGCTTTTTGTTTCCAATTCTTGTCTATGTGGAGTAATGACCCAAAACGATACATACATGCAAACTGAATTGACAGCATCCATTTGAGTACAACCTGCGATCAGACACATGGCGATTGTGATTACCTGAGAGACTCCAGAAAGTTGTAGAAGGTGACGCAATCATACTGTGTAAGGTAACTGCAAAAAAACAATAAGAAACACAGCTAAGAAGGTTGAAGAAAATTTTCTACCAGACAAATAGGCCTACATTAAATATATCATACACCAAACTATGAAGATACTGTGCATCTCAGATATTAGTAAAATCCAACCAGTGGTCTATTATCAATACTGCGTTTTGATTGGTTGAGCTACTACTAGGCTATATGTTATAGCCCACTAGTAGCGAAAAGTGCGGGCTTTTTGGCGGCGAAAAAGGATTAAAGTCTAGCTTTAACTAGCGAGAATATTTTTATTCTCGATATTTTTGACCAACTAGTTGCATTTTACTAAAACAATAAATTCCTCTCACCCTCATGGCCTCTGAGTCAATGGTCCATTCAGCCGTTATCGACTCAGAGCCCATTCAAGCTCGAGGAATAATTGTTAAGTAGTCAAGGGAATATTAATTGTGAAGGTGCTATATGTGACTACATGCTGGGTTCGTTCTCGCCTCTCTGGTCCTGCGTCAATTCAGCCACAGGCTACAAGAGAGGGATAACTGACACCTATGCATTCTTTTAATGTTTTTTAACTCCAAAGAGTGACCAACATCAATTTTCTCCTAACAACTCATCGATACACAATCAAGAGAAAAAGTTCTGGGAAAGTGATTTGGTCTTTTATGAAATTCTCTCTACTTATTCTTTAACAAAATGTAAACAGACCAGTTAGGAGAATTTGTAGGTGGACATTGGGACTTAAAGAGTTAGCAAAATAGGATAAATAAAAGGATTTAGGATGCTTACAGCAAAACTAGCCTCAGGACTTTAAGGTCAGCAACCAACTGCTTGGTCTTGTTTCCCTGGAAACATACAAACATAACATTATTATAGAGCATTGTAAATGTACATGTAAAAGAATATTAATAGAACACATCACATGGCCATCGGGAAATATGAAATTTCTCTTCAAGCGTTGAAAAATATCACAAGTCCATCTCTGTTGTTTGTAACTTTAAATAACACAAGGAAAAATATTTATGTCAAAAAGCTGTGATTCATCTATATGTACCGGTAACTTACTTGTGACTAACTAGCTCCTTCTATGACTCAATTGCCTAATTTCAAATAGCCTGCGTAGCAGGCGCTTGGAAGTAGCGGGCGAAAGAGAGAACAGGCGCGCGCGAGGGAGATGTGCCCACTACTTCCAAGCGCCTGCTACGCAGGCTAAATTTCAAACTGAGTGCAGTTGGGTATGACCCTTATAAGTACGTTTGGTGTTTATCAGGCATATATTGAACTAGATACAGGCATTCAAAAAATAATTCCAAACTTGACTATGAAATATAGACAGCCGGATAGTGTGTCTGGCAATCCATACATTTCTTAGCAGTAAAGTTTCAAGTCTTTAAGAGTGTGTCCATGAGAGAACCAGGCAGGAGGTGATAATGCTCAAATCACGGATTTCGCTCAAACTTGGCACAATTGATGGGTGTGGTGAGATATTAACCTCGACAGAAAATAAGGTCGCAATATTGAATTCCCTGGGATTTACAGGGACCCCCCCTAAAAACGACAAAATCTACTCATTTTTGCATAATTAATTAGCTGACTTTGGTTTGGCTGTTCAACAAGAAGAAAAGACAACTTCAAATCTAATCAACTTCATCATCTTCTATGTTTATCAAACTTAATGCTCAGTAATTAATTTTTACTCTCTAATTCGATCTCTTCCTATTATTTAGCCTAAAGTAAGGACATCTTCTCACTGTTTTGACCAAACCCTAAATTTAAGGTATTTTAGTGGCTAACATCTCCCATGAGCAACAACCTATGTACTTAATTCTCACATATTCTTTGAAAGACATCTTTAAGGTTATTAAATCAATCATAAAATATTTGGGCAATCTCATACTGTATCAATAATGACGTATTATGTACATCTGACTTGACGCTTATTTGTCATTTGACCAAAATTGGAAGAAACGTAACATTCGTTTTTTTAAACAAAAATAGCACAAAGTTGACGAGAAGTCACAAATCAGATGCGTCATTATCGATACTAATAGCGGAATTGTTAGAACTGGTCGCCTGAGGCATGTTTTCTGTGTTATTTATGGACGTTTGGATGGATATTTTATGGAACGCTTGAGTAAACACAAGGAGCAAAAGAGTTAGTTCAAAACTTCGATCGGTCCAACTTGTAGGTGAAACAAGACCCAACAAGGATAAACGATAGTGAATAAATGTTACATACACGTCCCTCAGCTGCTTTAGTCCAGATTTGCTGTTCCAGTAGTTCGTCTGGTCCTTTGTGGCGTTACTTCGTGACGAGGTAATGAAATCGAAACGTCTTGAAACATTGCAGAATTAAAAGTGTCGGCTTTTCACCGAACATTCGAAGTCTTTGAAATAAGTTGTAGTCAGAAAGAGCAAAATCATTCTCAAAGGACAAGAAGGATCACTGACAATCGGTCTATATCTACAGAAAACAACCACCTGCTCGAACACCCTCCATCTTGACTTTAGACTCTCCCAAAAAGATGGAATCTGTGACGCCGGACTACCGGACTCCGGAATGCGGAATACGCTATCTATTGTTGTATGCGCCAATATCCTGTTATAACTGGTGTGTTGAAAATAGGTCGTGAAAGTCGTGTTACTTGAAATTTTGAGTTTATTCGATGTTGACATTAATTACCATGATAATAATGGTCCATAATAGCCCTTTTTGTAGTCAGACCGTGCCGTGCAGTTTTTAGACAATTAATGACTTGCCACTGGGTATAATTACTTACTTAGTTGTATTTTAATCCTCGTAGTCTTACAACTATACAGGTTGGTATCTGTATCTGGGTATATTATTGACTACAAAAATATAATAATAACCGTTTATAAACGTGTTGAGGAAAAACTTCTGAGGAATACAAAAGACCCAAAAGGGGGCACTAATACATTGCAAAAAAAGTCGGCTAGACTTCTTTGGCTATAAGGAAGGTGTAAGAGAACAGTTTCTTGAACACAGACTAATACACTATATTCACTTCTCATTTAAGCTGTCATTTGCGGATTCATACAGTAGATTAAGTTCTCTTAACGGACACTCTCGTATATAGCGAATAGCTCTACTTACGCCCTCCATCACAAAATACCGTTTCAACTTCCACACAAACTCTGGATTTTTACATTCCCGTAGGCGGCCGCGGACACTTAAAGGGTTTACCGGCGAATTAGATGTTAGCTTTGATTTAAAGCTCTCCTAAGCAGACACTCGAAAGAAATCTTATCCGCCTCTGAATGTTGTTTTTTTTTTGTTCATATCATGTCCACAGTCATATGGCTGTTTGTCACTGTTATGAATCATTCTTATATATCCGTTTCAGAGTTACCGTTTTTTCACATACTCGTCCGGTTACACTTGAAAATACAAACTGAATTGTATGCTTTTACGTAAATTACAACAAGGCAAGAACATCAGCGTAACCATACACTAAAAAACAGTTTTTTGCTATTACCAGTGTTAATTTGTAGCTGGGAGGAGCTTCCGTAAGCGGCTATCTAACCTTTACACCACTTTTAAAGTGGCTGAATTCCGCTTGCATAACTATGCTGCATATGAGATTCATTCTTGTAAGCGGCCAGATCCAGTTAAGGACAAATTTTTGTCGTCCCGAGGGCACCCTCGTACGAGAGCTTCCACTGTATTACAATTTTAGGATTTCTCTTACATTTTAACAAATTTTCGCTTAACGAGGCACAGTCGAACCTACGTGCGACCACCCAACTTAAGTGACCACTTCCCAATAAGCGATCACTTATTCAAAACATGCACCAAATATATTATCAAGTCAAGCGCTTGTAGTTGGAACCTCCTGTAAACGAACACATCCACATCCAGTAAGCGACCGCGACCACTCAGTTTACGATGACAGTCTGATTGAGAATTTTCCATGATGCGATGGTCTGATCTCTGCGTTCCCTGTATGTCCTAAGCTACTCGGAGTATGAGAGGAATTTTAGAAACAAATTAGATTTATCTACAGTATATTGTAACTTAAAAATTGCATGCAGTATATTCACTCCAAAAAGTAGATGTGTCCGCACTTTTCCTCGTTAAAGACCTCCTGCAGTTCGACTCTCGTAAAACCCAAATTTACCTTGGGCAGCCCCATGGGCATTATTTACTGGGTGTCTTCCGACCACGCACGGGCCGAAACATCAAATGTCTGTAGCTTAATTGTTGCCTCCGTCCATAATTCAACATCTGCCAGCCACAGCACGGCACACGGCTTGGCACTAAACTGGTTTTGGTGCCCAAGAGTACGCAAAAAGGACCTTCCGAGATCGATGTCTAGGACGAGAAAATTGACCTTACCTGGGTAGGGTGAGAAATTTGAAATCGAAGTATTACAGTTGAAGTATCTCTCGGAGGGAATGTGGGAAGGGTGTTAAACATATTGAAACGGTTGTTTGAGAAAAATATCTAACTCAATGTGAAAGTGTGGTGTATTTTGAATTCTACTTGGGAACATTAGTGCCACAGTTAGGCTTTATAAGACCCCCAAAAGACCGTGCGAGATAAAAAAATTCACTGTTTATGACAGTCAAATCTGGTGCCAGCAGGGTAGGGCATTTGTACGCAATTTGGACACTCCCCCGGGGAGAAGGGACTCCAGTATGAAAAAAAAAAAAATCACGCTCACGCTTTATTTGTCTCTTTGAACTGGTCTGCACTAACATCCGGCTTCACTTCGCTGCTATTTCACGTGCAACTAAAATAGAAAAAATAGTTCTTTCCAAAACACGAAGACAAAACGACTTCTATCGCCGAGTTTGAGAAGACATGGGATCATTTATAATCATGGTCTGAATAAAGTTGCCAATAGATTTGGAATTCTAAATTATTTATCAGCATACAATAACAATAAAATAATCTCAGAGAATGTCGGAAAGTCATTTTGTTCACTGAACTCTGGCTCCTGGCTCCTGGTTCCTGACTCCCGATACGATGTTTCCGTATGGTGGCAACCGCTGCTTAAAAATGCGGGCTCCATTTAATGTCAAAGATGTCGGACGTTTGCAACGCGTGAATTGAGCTACAACAGTGGCAGAAATAATTCTTTCAATGGGTTAAGAATCGGCTTTCTACATTTCGTATTGGTTTGTCCTAAAACAACTTGATTTGGATTTTGGTGCGTAAACTGATGGCTAAGGAATTTTAGTCGTACAGCGAGTCACGACGCTGAACTACGCTGAACTGGACATCGAAGGTGGCATGAAGAACAAATCAAAGCGGGCACAAACTAGCAGCTGAGACATCTAAGAGATACGTATATGGATTTTATTGATCGTTTATATTGTTTTTAGGGCGAAATTGTTAAAGTAAGTAGAACTGTGAATTAAATCTTTGTATGTTGTTTTTACTTGAAAAGATCGCGTATATCGCTATCAAAAATCATCGTTAGCGTTTCTTGCACAACAGTTTTTATGATTTTACCCTTATTAATGTTAAATCATTGTCTGATGAGTTTTTTGGTTCGATTTCTCCTCATTCAAAGGCAAACACACGAATATTGTGAGGCCCTGAATTTTGATGAAATATGCAAGAGTCGTTCAGTCACATGAACAGTTTATGTCAACACATGGAAGAAAGTGAATTGCCCAAACTTTTTATGATCTTTTTCTCAACTTAAGTGATGGCTTTAACTACTCATGCAAAAGTTATAAAGATAAGCGGTTGCTCATCAGAGATATTTGGGAATAAAATACCCTAATTTTACGCCTTACTCAAAACTTGGAAATGATGACCCAACTTAAGGGGGCTAAGAGGGGGGAAATCGAATCGGCGACTTTAAACAGTTTATTGTGCTTAAAGTCTTATGATGTCAGATTATCTCTCACTGCATTTAAGTTCCAGGTGGCTTTTATGTTTGTTGCACTGGCATCGTAAAGTTAGCTAATTAATTATGCATAAACGGGCAAAATGGCGATTTTTACAGGGGGAGCCCTGATCTCCCAGGGAATTTAATACTTTGACTTGACATTCTGTCACATAAGCTAACTCCTGATACCTAACATTTGTGCCAAGTTTGAGCGAAATCGGTGATTTGAGCATTATCACCCCCTGCCTGGTTCTGCCTGGTTTTCTCATGGACACACTCTTAAATAGCTGTACCTTGTTCACTATTGGCTACATTGTTACCAAACTTGAGAGGGGGTTTTGCAAAGTTCAGTGCACTCTTTCTGACTATGTGGGTCTTGTGTTGTTTATCCTAAAATATATAGAGACTCATACAGAGGCCTTCTTGGTTTGAAATTAGACATAACCGTCCACAATTACAAACATGCTGGTTAACAAAGACTAGTTAAACAGGTTAAAAATGATAACATATTTATTTTACCAACTGATGCCAGATTGGATCCAACTGAAACCTCAGAACTTTATCAAAAGACTTGCTAATACTGTTCTCCACCGTCAGGTCCTCAGGGTCAAGCTATAACAAAAATTGCCTCCGTGAAATTTTGATAGAAGTCTTACAGGGTGCAATATTTCCTACAAATGAGTGTGTACTGAGCGTTTCAACAAAAAAAACATAGTTATTTCCGATAAAACTCACAGTAGGGTTGGCCCTCTTCAGCTCTTTCAGACAGCTGTCAATCAAATCAAGAGCTGCCGTTTGAATAGCCAGCATTGAGGGTGTTAAGTGTAGATGAAGCTCTATAACATCTGGCTGAAAAATAAATACTTGTTAACAATAATAATTATTGTTACCTCTCAACATGTTTAGACAAGCTTAGAACATCACCCACCCACATGTATTTTGAGAAGACACACATAAAAGGAATTCATCTCAGGTACCCAAGGTGTAAACACAACACCATAAATATTCTCACCAGGGATTCCTTCAAACAATGGTGAATTACAGCATGTTACGTGACTCCAAACCCCTGGAATTTTAGCATGAGAATGGTTATGCAACCTTTGACACGTTTTTTGGCTATATAATCTTATTCCAGTGCGGTCAGTCCTTTATAACCTCAAAAGTCGTTTCCACGGCGTTTGGGGAGGTTTAGCTAAGTGCGCCCCTCCCTCCTCCCCGCAGCGATGATAGCGCCTACGCTCCAGGTAGCTACCTACTCACTTCTGCCTCGGGCTGGCCTTTCCCATATCTTATAACATCCTTGAGGCTTTGTTTGTGGGTAGCCCTGGTGAGAATATATTACTATTCTGTGCTGATTCCCAAACACTAGTTAGTATAGGTAATAGCATGATTTGTAGTGATATTTGGCATAAATACCACAAGTGACATTTCAAAATTGTTATATGTAATTTCACGAGCCGTCAGGCGAGTGAAATTTGAGACAATTTTGAAATATCACGAGTGGTATTTATGCCAAATATTATGTACAAATCATGCTATTATTTGTTTATACTACTACCTGCAAAAGGTTTGTAATTTTCACATGTAGGTATTTCAAATTAAGTTGAAATACCACTGCTCTAAGCCAATCAAATTGCAGAAATTTCTAATGTAGTAGTATAAACATGCAAACAATGTAATAATAATAACAATAATAATTTAATTTATACATGTAGTGCTATTAACATATGCTGATCAATAGTACAACAATGTACACATTTAAAAAACATTACTATAAAGTAAGAAATAATTTTTTAAAATGCAGACCAAAACAAAAAGCTCTTAAGGTTGCTTTTAAAAGTACTAAGTGTCATATAACAGCATGCACGTCAGCAAGTAGGCTGTTCCATAGAGCATGTGTGACCAAAATAAAAGACCCGCTACCAAGTGTAAAAAATTGCAGTATGTCCTGAGGAATCAAAGTTCTAACAATGGCTGTTATTCAAGCATAATGCATATGAGCTCTTGTGCTTAATCTGTATCACATCACCAAGAAGGGTGAAAGAGTGTCTAGCACACACTAGAGGAATTTATACCTTGTGCTTCTCCAGGAAAGCTGACACAGTAGCATGGAATCTATTGAATTTCACCAATAAAAAAAATGCAAATTAATTGAATGTAAAGACACACAAATTGATTGTTTGGGCATGGATAAACTGGCTTTAAATGCAGAAATTTAATGTTGAAGGAGGGGCTGTTAAAAACAAGTTACATTCTATCAATGGGGGGATGGGGGGGACGTACACACCTCAAAAATTTTTTTCACAACACAACATTGTATCTGACATTATTTTGTTAGTTATAACATCAAAGAATAAGTTCTTGGAGATAAGTGACTGATGTGTCCTTTTTAAACTGAAACATTGCAACCATCCAGGTACATACTGTAAGGACTCATCGGAGTGACTTCAAAATAGATCCATGATAAGACCCAGTGTTAATACTGAATGTTTTAAAAATAGCTTTTTTGGCAGTTTTTAAGTAAAACTTACATATGTAGCTGTATAGATTTTCGATTTTTTTTAACTTCTTTACTTGTATAAATGTTAATTCATAAGAATCTTCATTTTTGAAGGAGGTGGGGTTACATGGAAGAAGATGAAGAAGATTCATGTACCTTGGCCACAGATAGAGTTTTCTAACAAAGAGGTTTTTCATAACTTTTTCCACTTGAAAGAAGCCCCTTGTGAAAGCCTGTGGATGATCTGAGAAAGCCTTTATAAAACCAGTCTGAAAAAAAGCAGAGGACCAGACATAGAGCCCAGTGGCACTGTCAACCTTTTATGGGTAGGGTAGGTAATTAATAGTAAAAGGAAGTCCTGTTTTGTACCTTATCGCCTTCCCTAGTTGATGATTCACTGCAGCAAGTGCAACAAACATAAACAGATTTAAACTTGGTCCTGAGCTGGTATAAAAATATGTGTAATGTGTTGGACTGGACTTAAAACCAAGAGGGCGTTGAAAGAGACAAATCTAAAGGCCTTTTTATGGAGGTGGGGGACCCCAGTTAGGTGAGGTAACCTGCCTAGGTGGGGTAATCTGTCTGTCCATATAATCTCTCATTTTTATTTGATCACCTTTACATGATAGGTGGGATGACCCACCACATGTTACATCGCCTATCTGGGGTCCCCCACCTTCACGTAAACAGGCCCTTAAAATGCTTATACCGTCAGCTACCTTAGTATCAGATTGCTACGTTCCATTGCATACCTTATTATTTTCCCGGTAAAGTCGTAGTATGAAAGCCTCCTGGCAAGATTCTATGATTCTGACAAAAAAAAGCCCAATAACATTATATAACTGACTAGATTATTATTCTATTAAATTCATTGAGCACAGTCAAACCCCTTTAATAAGCACACAGAGGGGGGCATACAAAGTGTCCATATTAACAGAATATTCGTATTAAGTGGGTTGAATTTAGAGAAAATGTAAGGACTCTCTTTCCCCAGGGACAAAGCAAACTGTCGGTAAAAATGAGGTGTTCATAGTGGCTAACCTCAATTTTCTCCTAACGATATCCATACAATGTCAAGAGATTAGGTTAAGAGAATTAATAAAATGATCACCTAAGGGAAAATGCCTTGATCGTTTATCAAATTCTCTCAACTTATTCTTGAAGGAAATGTATAGAGATTAGTTTGGAGAAGTTGTATGTGGATACTGGGGCCTCAAGGGTTAAGCAGGTGTCCGTAAAGAAGGGCTTGACTGTAATATCAAGCAAAACCTTTAACATACTTGTGAGCACGATATACAACAATCCCTGTAACCAAATGAATGGGAAGTCTCTTGGTCAACATATCTACCACTAAGATTCTTGATGTCACAAACAGAACCCCACCACTGAGGTACACAGACTCTCTGCAACATAAAAATAGCCAAATTTAATTGTCATTGTTATTTTTTAGAAAAACCTTTGTCCTACAAGGTAGATTCATATTCTTCATACTCATTAGCAGGGTACAAAGAATGCCAGTTTACGGCTTGCCAATTGAGCATGTTGAAGTTGGCATATACTAGCCACAAAAGTCATTTTTTAAATACATGTAGCCAGAAAAAGATTTTCGATGAGCAGGGTTGATTCCAAAAACAACTTCACTAGCCTGTCAGGCAAGTTAAGCAAAGAATTCACTAGTCCAATAGCAAAATTTACTAGCCCCAGGCTACTGAACACAACTTTCTATGCATGCTGCACAAACCTCTCCGAGGAACTGAATTCAGTGGTGATGACTTTTGGGAGTGGCACATCTGCAGACTTCAACTCATCAAGAATATAATCCTGTCAAAAAATAAAATTCTGCAAATCAGCACGGTCAAATAGAGAAAGAAGAAAGGACACCTGAAAACAAAAAAGTGTAAACTGTACACTTGAGTTGGGACAGACTAAGCGACATATAATAGCAACATATCGCGTCAACAAATCACTCTTTGTATACAGGTCAGGTGACAAGTTGTGCAAAACATTGTGGGGACAAATCACTTCTTCCATACTCAAGGCTCGAAATAATTTCCGGAGAGCCTTCAGACACGATGACCGGCCAAATTCATTTTAGCTCGGTCACTTATCGTTTCTGGCCGGTCAAATGTTAATTCTTAAAACGAGGGCCCATTAACCAAAAATGGCTTTATATATTCCAAAAAACAGCTATGGGTTCAGATATTTTGCGGGTTTGCGGGGCCGCAAAATTTGTTAGAAATCCTATCTAATACATGTCGATACAACATAATTGAAACTTGTCTCGGCTGTTGGGGCTGTTAATTGCCGTCAACTTCATCCCCACAACGACCGAACAACGTTCCAAAACTACCAGGCATAAGTTATGTTGGGAACAACTGGGCACTAGTCATGATGTTTTAAAAAGCTTTGACATTGGCTCATTTCTCGAGCGCTTTGTAGTTAAAATAGCAAGTGATTATCTCTGTTAAAAAACTTTAAACGCACTCGTCAAATCAGCACAAAATCGATCGATTTCTAGCGAAATTTGTCCAGAAAATTCCACAAAATCAGCCGCTTTTACCTATTGTTTTTCGGCGAAGTTAGTCTCAAAAATTTCCGCAAAATTCCCGTGATATCAGGCGCTTTTTTCGCGAATCTCTCTAAAAATCCTGCGAAACTTGACTTTTTTTCTCTGCGACCGATCAAACGCCCTGTGTTGCTTAACTCATAAAAGTGAAAATATTCTTAATTTTGTGACCGAAAGCGCGTGAACCCCAATGTCTGTTTCAATGCGCAAATTGTAAACAACATTTCTAGTTGTATTTCACCCAGGATTTCAGATCAACTGATTTCATTTTCAATACGATCGATTGTGACCAGTCAACATGACCGGCAAGACGAAAAGTTGACTGGTCAACTCCCCAATCAGTCCGGACATTGTCCGTTGACCGGCCGTTATTTCGAGCCCTGATACTAGAGAATTTTTGTGAAAATCTTTGTCTCTGCAATATAATTTTTCACTCACTATCTGTCTCCTCATTGGCTGAGAGTCTACGGTTAATTTTTGAAATCAGTGCAACCTACAGTTTAAATAACTAATCTAAAGGCTGAGTGCGCAATGTATGATTTCCAAGAACAATGGCGATTTGTAGTTACATGACGATTTGTAGTAGCCTGCGAAAACATCCGTTTCTCCTCGCTCTTCGTCGCTGGGGACGTTTCGCGAGGAGGAACGTCTGCGACTCAGCGACAGAAATTCCATACTGATGACGTAAAATCTGTCCGGAATCCGGTCAGAAGCGCTGATTGGTCAACGCAGCAGTTACATTGTTTTAGCTATTGTTTATGAATGACAGACAAAAGACAAAAGGCCACAAAGGTCAAATGTAAACGCAAAGAATCTCTAACAAAACCGTCAATATTTGTGGAATATAGCCTTCTCTAGAAGAAGCATTTGAGTTTTGCTGAAGCTCGTGGGCAGATCAACACAGCACTTTACCAAAATGGACCAGAAGACACGCAAAATTAGACAAATTTATATTTGGAACCCCATGACTACCGGATTTATTATGTAAACACTGATTTGCGTCATCAGTATGGAATTTCTGTCGCTGAGTCGCAGACGTTCCTCCGCGCGAAACGTCCCCAGCGACGAAGAGCGAGGAGAAACGGATGTTTTCGCAGGCTAGATTTGTAGCTACTTTCTTCAAATAAATGTTTATTAAAACAATTATTGGATTCTGTATTAGTGATATCCAGAAGAATCAAGGACCTTGATAACTCCAGATATCACAAAAACCTCAACCGATAATATTGTTCATTATCACCTCTTCTTGATCGGTTGTATTAATCACCAGGACCAATGAAATAGAAGACGGGTCACTTGTGACACAGTGTATCTTCAGAAAGCTTGCTATTACTCTCTCCATGCTCAAACCCCTACAAACCACAGATATTAAGAATGAACTAATACATAGCAACAAGATTGCACCAGTGGTGTCCTCACATACGTGTGAGCTTACAGGTATCAATGCGTAGTGCTTCTCAGATCACGCTTGTAATCAATCAATCAATTTTATCTGTTGTACATGTATATGAGGTAATGAATGAAATTGTAGAACATAAGCTTAAACTCAAGCTGAAATAAACAGCTATAGTTGTTCGCTCTCTATCAATGGTCGTTATGTGCATATAAATTCAAGCAGAAATCAAGACATGTTTTTTACTTTGAAATGCTTACGTACTTCGCTGTAACGAACAAGCCATCGTCGTCCATGAGCTCAAGAAACATGGAATTTTCATATTCCGACAATGAGGCCGCCATTTTTGCTATAGTCTCCGGGGAAAGACCGCTGTTCAAAAAACTTCCAGGTTTCTAAAAGACACCAGTGGTAGCCTCCCCGCAGACGTCCTTTGGGGTTCGTTGGTCACGCATTCATTTCTCCCCCACGGACGGGGAGAAATGAATGCGTGACAAACGAACCCCAAAGGACGTCTGAGGGGAGGCTAGGTCAGTGGCGGCCTTGGAACGGGAGAATTAAGAAAAGATAAAAAGAGGACTGGGAACACTCGCTACTGGCAAAGGTCAGGTCAGCGGTGAATATATAGGAGTATGGCCTTAGAGGGATTTCACGATATGAGATATGGAATAGGACAGGCCAGGTGTCGTTCAAGGTATCTGCTAGACAACGTCTTCTATTCTTCCATGAAACAAAGGAATTTAAGAGCCACTGTCTGTAAATATCGACCAAAATCGATTTTTTGTGGCACAAGTTCAAAATTCGAATTTCGCTCATTTTTGGCTCATCGATAACCCTTAATGAGTAATGAAATATGCCGTAGTTAGTTTTCCCAAATAACGTATTCTTTTGATGAAATTCGAGAAAACCCATTTTGCCCGTTCGGAGCTCAAAATCCACTTCCGGTAAAGCGAAATTTTACACAAATTCCATTGACTCGTACGTCAAACCACAACGATTTGGCAGCCTTTGTAGAACACGAATAGTTTTTATGACCCTTTCTTTCTTATAAGACGATAAATTTGTGAAAGCTGTAATAAGTTTGTGGCCAAAAAGGTATTGTGAAAAATAGCCCCTATTGACAATTTCTACCGTTCAAAATTATAGGGTTAAAATGATGTAAACTTTTACAATGCGCTATAACTTAGAATTTCGCAAATTGACTTTCTACGGCTTAACTAGGCCCAAACATATCAGAAAATCGAAACAAATCTCTGGGCAAACGATTTTAAGTAGCCCGCAAGACGCCGAGTTCAACCCAAATTTTGCGAAAAATCGCGCCATTCCAGTGGTTAAAAATAGCGTGACACGGCCCGTCACGCCAGCGGTGTTACAGCGGTGATCATATTGGCGTGAACACCTAAAATATGTCTGGAATGTTTATTGTGATGTAACCAATCACAGACGAGATCATCACACCACAGAAACCACAGGCAACGAACGGTTTCCTATCTGTCACGGAAGAAATTATATTTTCATTTTGTTTTAACATTCAGTCTTTTTACAAGTAAACAATTGCTTTTCCTTCCTATTTGTTTACAGTATTTGCTATAATAGCGAAGAATACAGGTTTGAGCGATTTTGAAATAAATTACAAAGCCGATGTGCCGGGCCTACGCACGCGACTGTTTGGCGCGCGAGTTTTCAAACTTTTTGTAACTATCGAAATCGGTAGTTACGCCTGATCGTAGGTAGTAGATTGTAGTTCGAAGGTTCAATCGTTAGTGCACACAAATCGAATCCCCTTGTTCTACAAAAACATATTAGCAAGGATTGTGCTATCAGAAACGAAAACATCACGATTGTTCATTTTTTATTCTCTTCACGTGATATGTCGTTACATGGAAAGCTGGTCGCCGTCGCGTCGCGTTGGCTTCTAAAACTTTTCTTTCTAAAATCGAACGATATACTGGATGCGGTCCTCGGCACTGATCTTGGGGAACAGCAGTGTTTTAAAGTCCTAATAAGGCAGTTTGTATCCTTAAACAAAACGAAAATAATTTGTTCCATGACCGATCGGAAACCGTTCGTTGCCTGTGGTTTCTGTGGTGTGAAGATCTCACCTACAATTGGTTGCAACACAACAAACATTCCAGACATATTTTAGGTGTTCACGCCAATATAATCACCGCTGTAACGACAGATTCAGTTTCAACATTCTATTCAACGCTGATCACATGCCAAATCCCAGCATACAATCTATAATCAATCTTTCAATACACTTATCTTATTTAGAAGAGTCATTTTGTTTGGATACAATGTATAGTGTAGAACTGCCCAAAAGTCGGCTTTTTTGAGCGACGTCGGCAAGACGTCGACGACCGGAGCCTAACGAAAACAAACTTTAAACAAGTACAGTGGTGTGTTTTATTAATTTAAGCATGCGTCAAAAGGCATAAATATGTTAAATTTAAGACGGGAATAACCAATATTAACTAATTAGAACTCTTTTTTTTGCGAGTTTTCTCTTTGAAGTAATTATGTATAAGTATAAATGTACGTTTCGATGTATTAAACGGCTTGGAAACTAAAATTTCGAGGACGTTTTTGGAATTTTTACATTTAGGGCATGAATTATTCGTCATTTCAGGCCATGGAACCTAAAAATGAGCCTAGCTAGCTGTAAAAAGGGGCAATACGGAGGCAATACGTCCTAGCCGGCATGATCACATGCTGTTTACGGAAAATTCCCTCATCCATGTCAGGAAATTCTGTATTTTAAAGCCTCCCCTAGGGCATGACTCAGCAATTGAGGACATTTCTCCTATGTTTTCATTGTTGGTTAGCATGCAAGGATTTTTCGCATGCCTATCGTCAATGATTTGCTCACTGGTAATAGAGGGGGTGGCCCCAGAGTGGTTTTGCATTGAAATTGGCATGCAACAGAATTTCGCATGCCCTGTAAGCATAATTTAAGGGTTCTGTGACCTTCTCACCCAGGCCGCGAGAAGCCTAGGTTCTAGTAATAAGTAATTCATACCCAGCAAAATCTCCTGCATGCCGGGCATGCCAAATTTTCTGACATGCCCGGCATGCTAAATTCTCTGGAATGCCGGGCGTGCCATAATCTGGGTCATGCCGGGCATGCCAAAATTAGTCTCTGGCATGCTCTCAACGCACAGGTTATAATTCCTTGAATCTACAGATATTTTAAGCCTGGCTAAAAACAAAAAAAAACTAAACAGATCACAGTGCTTATCTTTTGATGTACGGTTACACGATGACGTCATTGCTATTCCTTTCATTTTCATAGATTTGGTTGTCCCAGAGAACTTTAAATAACAAAAGCTCTAATTTTCACAAGCAAGTAAAACCCTGAGGGATTCGTCCATAGTAATAAAACAGCGTCATCGTGGAGATGACCTGTTGGGGGATTGTAAAAACTCCTCACCCCTTTTAATGAGTCTTTAATAGGATTCCCATTTCACATTGCGAATAAAATGGAATTGACTGAAATCAGTAAAAAGAGAGACAGAGACTATTTTCATTGTATAATAAAATGCATCTATGTTCCATGAAAGCTTTTAAAAATACAAGGTTATAGAATATCTTTCAAAGTTCATTACAAACTGAGCTAAGCCCCAAAATCACTGTTCATTATTCAGTAAATTATGATGTTTGACAATGCAATGTGCTTGAATATAACGTTGCAATTGCAAATCTCTCTAACGCAATTTTCCCTACGTTAGAAAAGCTGTTAGAAAGTCTGAGTTCCTCTTTCTTGTTTTGTAGGCTTGCCAGGGATTAATGTTTTTGTGTCATTACCAGTGTCTGTGTTCTTTGTTTTTAACTCAAAGTAAGTCAGTAATAACTGACAGTATCAAAGAATTGCTCTCTAGAAAAGTAATTATCTCCTCGTCATGTCTGGAAGTTACCTGTAACAAAAAAGAAATGGAATGTTAACACATGCAAGGGCAATATGAAAAAAAGAAATAGAACATGTAGACTCAGCTTCTCTTAACATATTTTCATACTGGCTTGTTGAGTCTGTTAAAGGTCGCAACTAATTGTCTGAGGCTAATTTCACAAGAGTGTGCAATTGAGATAAATGCATGGTAAATAAAGTGAAAGAAACGTGGTTTCACATTAGCCAATTTACATTGCGCTGTTCGATGATGTTAACACGCTTTTCTACTGCGAAATAAACCTTTGCATTTGGATTTGCAAGTCAAGATTATACCGAGTTTGACTGACACTTAATTGAACAACAGTTTCATTTTTAAGCAGGTAAGGTGTAGACCCATATAAAGCCGGAATATGTAAAGGAAACTCAGCGAAAACTTTTTCGCATCTTTTTGTGGCGATATTCTCTCACGGCCCGTCAACTGATTAGGGGTTGCGAAGAAGAAATAAATTAGGACCAAAGGTTAAAGCCTGTCCGGTTACATCATTTCGTATGTTACCTAGTGTTCTAATAAATAGGTCATAAAATAGGATTTAACGAGTGCGAATTTGTTTCTCAATCGGTGTATAAAAAAGTGAGGCTATCAAATGAGAAGTTTATAGAGTATCAAAATTATTAAATTAAAAGCTCATATAATTAGGAAAATTCCTATACGAAAATAATGCTAGTGACATTAAATTGATCAGATAAAATTCTCAGAAAATATGTCGAATAAAAGCCTCATTGTTTGCTTTTGTTTTTGCGTAAAGGTAAATTTTTCGGCCCACAAAGCAAAGTTGAAAAAGCGACTAAATCTTAGTTTTTTACATTGAACATGTTTATTAGCTTAGTTTTCGTCCGTTTTAAAAGCTTTATAACCCAATCATAATTTAATCATAAAATAGTACAAAATCATTTCAAAAACCATGTTCATTGAAAGTAGACCCGGCAAACGTGAACATTTTGTAATTCAAAAGTCGGACCCAGCCAGGTTGTTTAAGCTTAGAATTATTTGCATTTTAGCGTCCTATAAATTTACCAGAATCGCCTCTCAGAGGCTTACTGTAGCAAAGCATTTTGTACTACACTCGTAGACAAGCAATGTAAGCCTTAAGTCTTTGCTTGGATGAGATGTCCAAAAGAAAAATTAGTTTTGTGGACCTAAACGCACATTCACAGACTGCTTATATTGAGTTGTTTACAACTTTGCATTGACACACGCGGCATGTTCATTTTTTTAAAGCGAAATCCAAATCTGATTTTGGCATTTGATTTACGGATATTTTATTTTGTCTCCAAAAGTGATTGTAATATCCGTTTGATTGTCTTTCAAACAACAGTCAAACTATGCAGCAAAAATAAGTAATTTTACCAGTACAGTGAAAAAAATATGACCGTAGGTGCCAAAAATAATTATACTCGAGCTATAAAATTAGATCTGACTTTTTTTAGCTTTGGTTTCTTATTTTTGAAGTTTTCTCTAGTCTTCTTAGCAGCAGAAGAAGATTACAAGACATACAAACAGAAACAATCCGAAGTGAACGAGTTGACAACCACTTATGCCGGAGTTCTTAGGCATGCTCAACAGCAAGATAAACTGAATGCCAAAAGAATAATTCAGTCGATCCCGTGACATACATTGTGACAAACATGACTTTTTTTGTTATAATCTGCATTTATTGCCAGGCATGAAACCTGTAACTTCAAGCTCCCTAAGATATATTTGGGATTATATGATTCTCAGGACATGATGCTGGAGCGAACATCAAAATCAGTCACGCTAGGCATTCCAATTTCATACCCGGCATGCCGGACATGCCAAACACAACTGGCTTCATTATCGGCATGCCCGGCATGCCAAACCAGGCGAGCAAAAACTGGAAATGAATTATCAACCCGGCGAGAGATCTGGGACCTAAGTTTAGCTAGGTCAATTTTAAGGTCAATTTTGGGATGGGAGGGCATGAACCCATTTTTTCCATGCCTATGAGATGTTGTTTCTAAGAACCAATGTTCCCTTGAATTTTGTCATGCCTAAATATATAAAATTTTCCCTCTCTAATTAATCCTTAGACTGGATGCGATTTTTGCGCTCGCTAGGCATGTTCAACTGAAAATCATGCCCATACCCTCATTCAAAACAAAATGCTATCGAATTTTAGTTTCCAAGCCGTTAAAAGCACAAACTTTTTATCGAAATAGAATTATCGTACATTTTGAAAGGATCAGAATAGCAACATGAAAAATCCTTTCAATTAGCTTTTATAAATACCTGATAGATAATCTAAGTCTCCTTCGAGCGGTAATAATTAATCGTTTTCACCTTTTTTAATAAAGGCCCGCATAAAAAAGGAAAAATTATCAAAACCATTGCTAAAAAAGATTACCTGGGAAGAAGTTAAGCTCGTGTCTGTTGACGTAAGACACGACGATTAAGCCAAAACTTTAATTCGCCTTTTTTTTTTTTTGCATTTAAATCAGCTCTCGTTTGTCCTCTATATCATCTATCATCTGCAGTACTAGTGAATTATTTCAAAATTTAAAGTGGACAAAACTTGTCCATCAGCGCGCAGTTAGTAAAGTAATAATGATGCATATTATTGTAAATAACACTGCTCCAGAATATCTGACTTGGCGTTTTGTTCGCCGCTGCGATTTAACTAGTTATAACCTTAGAGAGAATGAATACAAGCTCGCTGTTCCACAACCCCGTACTGAATTTTATAAAAGAAGTCTTTCTTACAGCGGAAGTGTGTAATGGGACGGCTTGCCTCTGGAGGTGTGGCAATTGACATCCCCTAGTATATTTAAGGGAAAATTAAGAGACATAGCGATATTCTGTTTTTACACACGGCCTCCTTGAAAAGCAGGTGTTCTCTTTTCATCTTTATTATTTTAGTTTTTATCTTAGATTTTAGATTAGTTAGGAAGTCAGTTTTTCTATACTTCAATGTAAATGTATACCTGATGGAAATACCGTGTTTGACTAAAGTTACCTTACCTTACCTTAACTTACCTTGCCTTATCCAGGAATATCTTCGCACGACAGCTTTAAAGTTACGATAACATACCCATAAAGACATTGTATAAAGAAAATATTCCTCTTGATATAAAGTAAAAACATTCCTTTTTGTATGAACACACTGCAAAATCAACGTCAACAGAGCTTTCATCTTTGGCTGTCATTTTGGTCACCTGTATGATCTTTCCGCGAATGACGTCATTTATTGAAAATTCAAGATGGCGCCCAGACTTATTAAAAGCGTGTATAGACAGTCGCTCTTAATCGGAGGCAAATCTTAAAAAGACAGTGCGCAAATTGAACTTTGTATTGCTGTTTTTTTGCTTAAGATAACACATGGATGACAAGCAAATTATCTTATATTTCTTCGTGGCAATTTGTCTTTTGGGACAACGGAAGGTATCTGGTAAGTTTACAGCCAAAAATATATCGATGCTTTGCATGTTCACGTCCTGAAGCATAGTTTGACACCATGCAAGTCAAACAGCGAAGTATTTATTTTCATCCAATTTGGGATGAATATCTTTTATAAAGCCATCATTGAACCTCCCATTTTCCCATCTCTACCGACTTCTTACCGAATCGTGATCAGTTTCGTCTAGTATTGCTCTTCAGCTCAAAAGCATTTTTTGTCGCATCACAAGGGCGGAATAATAACTTTCATTTTTCACGCATTGCGGAAATGAGACCTCAGGCAATGATGGAACTTTATTTGTACTTAAAAAATAAAGAAAGGCACATCTTGGAAGGAACTCCCTTAAAGCTAGGGATCACTAAGAAATGTGACCTGGAAAGCAAAAACAGCCACCACTGTTAAAAGGATGGTATGTACACGGAAATAGTTTAAGGGGTGACGAATGGTCTTTGCGAGCATTCGCGAACATTTCGAGCACTGCGATTTTTTTGAGAGCACGAGCAGAGATAAAAAATTTGATTTGCGAGCAGCGAGCAGTTTAGAGAGTACAACTCGCGAGCAGCGAGTATTTCTTATATTTTCCGCCTGCAGCAATCCATATGGAAATCCTTTTCCATATGGGGTTTTCATTTTGAGCGCACCAAGTTTTTTGAAGCAAGTTTTCCCTCCACCTTCTCCTCATTTTTATTGTTTTCCCTCCACCTTCTCCTCATTTCTATTGTTATAGGAGGTGGAGGATGAGGAGGAGGATGAGGAGGAGGATGAGGAGGAGGAGGCGGAGAGAAAACAATAGAGATGATGAGGAGGGAATTCAAGAATGAGGAGCGAAAATAATAAAATTGTGGAGGAGGGAATAAAAAAAATTGAGGAGGGAAACGTGGTAAAAAAAGATAGCTTGCTTTCTTTGACTATTTTAATAGATTTCTTTCCAATCGCTGTGTATTTGACTCTTTCTGTTTTAAACGGTATCTCGTGTCTGGTTTTATTGCTAGCAATTATTAGTCGTGTCTAATCAATCGATCCTTGTTAAGTTTTTTGTTTTATAATAATACGCCAAGATGCTCCCTTGAGGTTTTTCCTGTAGAGCTAATTTGTAATCAACTTTGGGCTTGTGAACTCGCATAATTACCAGTCTAACGGCGGGTGAAACGTTGAGACTTCCCCTGAATAGTTTTTCATTTCCTCGAGATAGAAAACAGTTCTGTAATAGTCAGACAAAATTGAAATTGAGAGTTTTCAGCTGCACTTTGTGTATATGTGCGTGTGTTTTGTTTATATATCCCAGTTTTAGAGCTAAATAAGAAGACGTAAACTTAATTGAAATAAAGACTTTTCAACTCCACTTTCTGTATGTGTTTTGTTTATATGTCTGAGTTTTAGCGCTAAATAAGATATAGGAAGCCGTTTCTCGCGTTGCTAGGTGATCGCTTCTCTTATTCCTATTTTCCTTTTTATAGACAGTATCAAAACCGAGCTCAAGTTTCTTCACCGGCAAGCCGAGGCAAGCCTATTGTGCCTATTGTAGTATTCGCTCATTAGTAAACCTATACCGAATTAGTATGCAGAAAGACACTTATACATATTAATAAAGGGAATCCACTTTTTGCGAGGGAATCCACCAACGAAGCTTATCTTAGACCCTAGTATACTACTCATAATAACATAAAAAAACTGATGATGAAACGCACAAACTTTTTATCGAAATAGAATTATCGTACATTTTGAAAGATCAGAATAGCAACATGAAAAATTCTTTCATTAGCTTTTATAAATACCTGATAGATAATCTAAGTCTCCTACGAGCGGTAATAATTAATCGTTTTCAGCTTTTTTAATAAAGGCCCGAATTAAAAAGGAAAAAGTATCAAAACCATTGCTAAAAAAGATTACCTGGGAAGAAGTTAAGCTCGTGTCTGTGAACGTGAGACACGATGATTAAGCCAAAACTTTAATTCGCATTCTTTTTTCTTTTTTGCATTTAAATCAGCTCTCGTTTGTCCTCGATATCATCTATCCAGGAATATCTTTGCACAACAGCTTTAAAGTTACGATAACATACCCATAAAGACATTGTATAAAGAAAAGATTCCTCTTGATATAAAGTAAAAACATTCCTTTTTATAGGAACACACTGCAAAATCAACGTCAACAGAGCTATCATCTTTGCGGTTGTCATTTTACTCACCTGTATGATCTTTCCGCCAATGGCGTCATTCATTGAAAATTCAAGATGGCGCCCAGGCTTATTAAAAGCGTGTTACAGCAGCTCTTAATCGGGAGAAAATCTTAAAAAGACAGTGCGCAAATTGTACTTTGTATTGCTGTTTTTTTGCTTAAGATAACACATGGATGACAAACAAATTATCTTATATTTCTTCGTGGCAATTTGTCTTTTGGGACAACGGAAGGTATCTGGTAAATTTACAGCCAAAATATATCGATGCTTTGCATGTTTACGTCCTGAAGCATGGTTTGAAACCATGCCAGTCAAACAGCGAAGTATTTATTTTCATCCAATTTGGGATGAATATCTTTTATAAAGCCATCATTGAACCTCCCATTTTCCCATCTCTACCGACTTCTTACCGAATCGTGATCAGTTTCGTCTAGTATTGCTCTTCAGCTCAAAAGCATTTTTTGTCGCATCACAATGGCGGAATAATAACTTTCATTTTTCACGCATTGCGGAAATGAGACCTCAGGCAATGATGGAACTTTATTTGTACTTAAAAAATAAAGAAAGGCACATCTTGGAAGGAACTCCCTTAAAGGGATCACTAAGAAATGTGACCTGGAAAGCAAAAACAGCCACCACTGTTAAAAGGATGGTATGTACACGGAAATAGTTTAAGGGGTGACGAATGGTCTTTGCGAGCATTCGCGAACATTTCGAGCACTGCGATTTTTTTGCGAGCACGAGCAGAGATAAAAAATTTGATTTACGAGCAGCGAGCAGTTTAGAGAGTACAACTCGCGAGCAGCGAGTATTTCTTATATTTTCCGCTTGCAGCAATCCATATGGAAATCCTTTTCAATATGGGCTTTTCATCTTGAGCCCACCAAGTTTTTTGAAGCAAGTTTTCCCTCCACCTTCTCCTCATTTTTATTGTTTTCCCTCCACCTTCTCCTCATTTCTATTGTTACAGGAGGTGGAGGAGGAGGAGAAGGATGAGGAAGAGGAGGAGGAGGATGAGGAGGAGGAGGCGGAGGGAAAACAACAGAGATGATGAGGAGGGAATTCAAGAATGAGGAGCGAAAATAATAAAATTGTGGAGGAGGGAATAAAAAAAATTGAGGAGGGAAACGTGGTAAAAAAAGATAGCTTGCTTTCTTTGACTATTTTAATAGATTTCTTTCCAATCGCTGTGTATTTGACTCTTTCTGTTTTAAACGGTATCTCGTGTCTGGTTTTATTGCTAGCAATTATTAGTCGTGTCTAATCAATCGATCCTTGTTAAGTTTTTTGTTTTATAATAATACGCCAAGATGCTCCCTTGAGGTTTTTCCTGTAGAGCTAATTTGTAATCAACTTTGGGCTTGTGAACTCGCATAATTACCAGTCTAACGGCGGGTGAAACGTTGAGACTTCCCCTGAATAGTTTTTCATTTCCTCGAGATAGAAAACAGTTCTGTAATAGTCAGACAAAATTGAAATTGAGAGTTTTCAGCTGCACTTTGTGTATATGTGCGTGTGTTTTGTTTATATATCCCAGTTTTAGAGCTAAATAAGAAGACGTAAATTTAATTGAAATAAAGACTTTTCAACTCCACTTTCTGTATGTGTTTTGTTTAAATGTCTGAGTTTTCGCGCTAAATGAGATATAGGAAGCCGTTTCTCGCGTTGCTAGGTGATCGCTTCTCTTATTCCTATTTTCCTTTTTATAGACGGTATCAAAACCGAGCTCAAGTTACTTCACCGGCAAGCCGAGGCAAGCCTATTGTGCCTATTGTAGTATTCGCTCATTAGTAAACCTATACCGAATTAGTATGGAGAAAGACACTTATACATATAATAAAGGGAATCCACTTTTTGCGAGGGAATCCACCAACGAGGCTTATCTTAGACCCTAGTATACTAATCATAATAACATAAAAAAAAACTGATGATGAAACGCACAAACTTTTTATCGAAATAGAATTATCGTACATTTTGAAAGATCAGAATAGCAACATGAAAAATTCTTTCATTAGCTTTTATAAATACCTGATAGATAATCTAAGTCTCCTACGAGCGGTAATAATTAATCGTTTTCAGCTTTTTTAATAAAGGCCCGCATAAAAAAGGAAAAAGTATCAAAACCATTGCTAAAAAAGATTACCTGGGAAGAAGTTAAGCTCGTGTCTGTTGACGTAAGACACGACGATTAAGCCAAAACTTTAATTCGCTTTTTTTTTTTTTTTGTTTTGCATTTAAATCAGCTCTCGTTTGTTCTCGATATCATCTATCCAGGAATATCTTTGCACGACAGCTTTAAAGTTAAGATAACATACTCATAAAGACATTGTAAAAAGAAAATATTCCTCTTGATATAAAGTAAAAACATTCCTTTTTGTATGAACACACTGCAAAATCAACGTCAACACAGCTTTCATCTTTGGTTGTCATTTTGCCCACCTGTATGATCTTTCTGCCAATGGCGTCATTTATTGAAAATTCAAGATGGCGCCCAGACTTATTAAAAGCGTGTTACAGCAGCTCTTAATCGGCGGCAAATGCTAAAAAGACAGTGCGCAAATTGAACTTTGTATTGCTGTTTTTTTTGCTTAAGATAACACATGGATGACAAACAAATTATCTTATATTTCTTCGTGGCAATTTGTCTTTTGGGACAACGGAAGGTATCTGGTAAGTTTACAGCCAAAATACATCGGTGCTTTGCATGTTCACGTCCTGAAGCATAGTTTGACACCATGCAAGTCAAACAGCGAAGTATTTATTTTCATCCAATTTTCGAAGAATATCTTTTATAAAGCCATCATTGAACCTCCCATTTTCCCATCTCTACCGACTTCTTTCCGAATTGTGATCAGTTTCGCCTAGTATTGCTCTTCAGCATTTTTGGTCGCATCACAATGGCGGAATAATAACTTTCATTTTTCACGCATTGCGGAAATGAGACCTCAGGCAATGATGGAACTTTATTTGTACTTAAAAAATAAAGAAAGGCACATCTTGGAAGGAAATCCCTTAAAAGGATCACTAAGCAATGTGACCTGGAAAGCAAAAACAGCCACCACTGTTAAAAGGATGGTATGTACACGGAAATAGTTTAAGGGGTGACGAATGGTCTTTTTCGAGCGTTCGCGAGCATTTCGAGCACTGCGATTTTTTTTGCGAGCACGAGCAGAGATAAAAAATTTGATTTGCGAGCAGCGAGCAGTTTAGAGAGTACAACTCGCGAGCAGCGAGTATTTCTTATATTTTCCGCTTGCAGCAATCCATATGGAAATCCTTTTCCATATGGGGTTTTCATTTTGAGCGCACCAAGTTTTTTGAAGCGAGTTTGAGCGACACCTTCTCCTTATTTTTATTGTTTTCCCTCCACCTTCTCCTCATTTCTATTGTTATAGGAGGTGGAGGAGGAGGAGAAGGATGAGGAAGAGGAGGAGGAGGATGAGGAGGAGGAGGAGGCGGAGGGAAAACAATAGAGATGATGAGGAGGGAATTCAAGAATGAGGAGCGAAAATAATAAAATTGTGGAGGAGGGAATAAAAAAAAATTGAGGAGGGAAACGTGGTAAAAAAAGATAGCTTGCTTTCTTTCACTATTCTAATAGATTTCTTTCTAATCGCTGTGTATTTGACTCTTTTTGTTTTAAACGGTATCTCGTGTCTGGTTTTATTGCTAGCAATTATTAGTCGCGTGTTTAATTAATTGATCCTTGTTAAGTTTTTTCTTTTATAATAATACGTCAAGATGCTCCCTTGAGGTTTTTCCTGTAGAGCTAATTTGTATTCAACTTTGGGCTTGTGAACTCCCATAATTACCAGACTAACGGCGGGTGAAACGTTGAGACTTCAATAGTTTTTCATTTCCTCGAGATAGAACGGAGGAAACAGTTCTGTAATAGTCAGACAAAATTGAAATTGAGAGTTTTCAGCTGCACTTTGTGTATATGTGCGTGTGATTTGTTTATATATCCCAGTTTTAGAGCTAAATAAGAAGACGTAAACTTAATTGAAATAAAGACTTTTCAACTCCACTTTCTGTATGTGTTTTGTTTATATGTCTGAGTTTTAGCGCTAAATAAGATATAGGAAGCCGTTTCTCGCGTTGCTAGGTGATCGCTTCTCTTATTCCTATTTTCCTTTTTATAGACGGTATCAAAACCGAGCTCAAGTTACTTCACCGGCAAGCCGAGGCAAGCCTATTGTGCCTATTGTAGTATTCGCTCATTAGTAAACCTATACCGAATTAGTATGCAGAAAGGCACTTATACATATAATAAAGGGAATCCACTTTTTGCGAGGGAATCCACCAACGAGGCTTATCTTAGACCCTAGTATACTACTCATAATAACATAAAAAAACTGATGATAAAACGCACAAACTTTTTATCGAAATAGAATTATCGTACATTTTGAAAGATCAGAATAGCAACATGAAAAATTCTTTCATTAGCTTTTATAAATACCTGATAGATAATCTAAGTCTCCTACGAGCGGTAATAATTAATCGTTTTCAGCTTTTTTAATAAAGGCCCGCATTAAAAAGGAAAAAGTATCAAAACCATTGCTAAAAAAGATTACCTGGGAAGAAGTTAAGCTCGTGTCTGTTGACGTAAGACACGACGATTAAGCCAAAACTTTAATTCCCCTTTTTTTTTTTTGCATTTAAATCAGCTCTCGTTTGTCCTCGATATCATCTATCCAGGAATATCTTTGCACGACAGCTTTAAAGTCACGATAACATACTCATAAAGACATTGTATAAAGAAAATATTCATCCTGTTATAAAGTAAAAAGATTCTTTTTTATATGAACACACTGCAAAATCAACGTCAACAGAGCTATCATCTTTGCGATTGTCATTTTACCCACCTGTATGATCTTTCCGCTTATGACGTCATTCATTGAAAATTCAAGATGGCGCCCAGACTTATTAAAAGCGTGTTACAGCCGCTCTTAATCGGGGGAAAATCTTAAAAAGACAGTGCGCAAATTGAACTTTGTATTGTTGTTTTTTTGCTTAAGATAACACATGGATGACAAACAAATTATCTTCTATTTCTGCGTGGCAATTTGTCTTTTGGGACAACGGAAGGTATCTGGTAAGTTTACAGCCAAAATATATCGATGCTTTGCATGTATACGTCATGAAGCATGATTTGAAACCATGCCAGTCAAACAGTAAAGTATTTATTTTCATCCAATTTGGGATGAATATCTTTTATAAAGCCATCATTGAGCCTCCCATTTTCCCATCTCTACCGACTTCTTACCGAATTGTGATCAGTTTCGTCTAGTATTGCCCTTCAGCTCAAAAGCATTTTTTGTCGCATCACAAGGGCGGAATAATAATCTTCCTTTTTCACGCATTGCGGAAATGAGACCTCAGGCAATGATGGCACTTTATTTGTACTTAAAAAATAAAGAAAGGCACATCTTGGAAGGAAATCCCTTAAAGGGATCACTAGAAAGCAAAAACAGCCACCACTGTTAAAAGGATGGTATGTACACGGAAATAGGTTAAGGGATGACGAATGGTCTTTGCGAGCATTCGCGAACATTTCGAGCACTGCGATTTTTTTGCGAGCACGAGCAGAGATAAAAAATTTGATTTGCGAGCAGCGAGCAGTTTAGAGAGTACAACTCGCGAACAGCGAGTATTTCTTATATTTTCCGCTTGCAGCAATCCATATGGAAATCCTTTTTTGCATATGGGGTTTTCATTTTGAGCGCACCAAGTTTTTTAAAGCAAGTTTGAGTCACACCTTCTGCTCATTTTTATTGTTTTCACTCCACCTTCTCCTCATTTCTATTGTTATAGGAGGTGGAGGATGAGGAGGAGGATGAGGAAGAGGAGGAGGAGGATGAGGAGGAGGAGGAGGCGGAGGGAAAACAATAGAGATGATGAGGAGGGAATTCAAGAATGAGGAGCGAAAATAACAAAATTGTGGAGGAGGGAATAAAAAAAAATTGAGGAGGGAAACGTGGTAAAAAAAGATAGCTTGCTTTCTTTCACTATTCTAATAGATTTCTTTTAAAGTGCTGTGTATTTGACTCTTTTTGTTTTAAACGGTATCTCGTGTCTGGTTTTATTGCTAGCAATCATTAGTCGCGTGTTTAATCAATTGATCCTTGTTAAGTTTTTTCTTTTATAATAATACGTCAAGATGCTCCCTTGAGGTTTTTCATGTAGAGCTAATTTGTATTCAACTTTGGGTTTATGAACTCGCATAATTAAAAGACTAAAGGCGCGTGAAACGTTGAGACTTCAATAGTTTTCCATTTCCTCGAGATAGAACGGAGGAAACAGTTCTGTAATAGTCAGACAAAATTGAAATTGAGAGTTTTCAGCTGCACTTTGTGTATATGTGCGTGTGATTTGTTTATATATCCCAGTTTTAGAGCTAAATAAGAAGACGTAAATTTAATTGAAATAAAGACTTTTCAACTCCACTTTCTGTATGTGTTTTGTTTATATGTCTGAGTTTTTGCGCTAAATAAGATATAGGAAGCCGTTTCTCGCGTTGCTAGGTGATCGCTTCTCTTATTCCTATTTTCCTTTTAATAGACGGTATCAAAACCGAGCTCAAGTTACTTCACCGGCAAGCCGAGGCAAGCCTATTGTGCCTATTGTAGTATTCGCTCATTAGTAAACCTATACCGAATTCGTATGCAGAAAGACACTCATACATATTAATAAAGGGAATCCACTTTTTGCGAGGGAATCCACCAACGAGGCTTATCTTAGACCCTAGTATACCGTTACTCATAATAACATAAAAAAACTGATGATGAAACGCACAGACTTTTTATCGAAATAGAATTATCGTACATTTTGAAAGATCAGAATAGCAACATGAAAAATTCTTTCATTAGCTTTTATAAATACCTGATAGATAATCTAAGTCTCCTACGAGCGGTAATAATTAATCGTTTTCAGCTTTTTTAATAAAGGCCCGCATTAAAAAGGAAAAAGTATCAAAACCATTGCTAAAAAAGATTACCTGGGAAGAAGTTAAGCTCGTGTCTGTTGACGTAAGACACGACGATTAAGCCAAAACTTTAATTCGCTTTTTTTTTTTTTGCATTTAAATCAGCTCTCGTTTGTCCTCGATATCATCTATCCAGGAATATCTTTGCACGACAGCTTTAAAGTTACGATAACATACCCATAAAGACATTGTATAAAGAAAATATTCCTCTTGATATAAAGTAAAAACATTCTTTTTTATATGAACACACTGCAAAATCAACGTCAACAAAGCTATCATCTTTGGTTGTCATTTTGCCCATCTGTATGATCTTTCCGCGAATGAAGTCATTTATTGAAAATTCAAGATGGCGCCCAGACTTATTAAAAGCGTGTTTGTACTTTGTATTGCTGTTTTTTTGCTTAAGATAACACATGGATGACAAACAAATTATCTTATATTTCTTCGTGGCAATTTGTCTTTTGGGACAACGGAAGGTATCTGGTAAGTTTACAGCCAAAAATATATCGATGCTTTGCATGTTTACGTCCTGAAGCATAGTTTGACACCATACAAGTCAAACAGCGAAGTATTTATTTTCATCCAATTTGGGATGAATATCTTTTATAAAGCCATCATTGAACCTCCCATTTTCGCATCTCTACCGACTTCTTACCGAATCGTGATCATTTTCGTCTAGTATTGCTCTTCAGCTCAAAAGCACTTTTTGTCGCATCACAATGGCGGAATAATCACTTTCATTTTTCACGCATTGCGGAAATGAGACCTCAGGCAATGATGGAACTTTATTTGTACTTAAAAAATAAAGAAAGGCACATCTTGGAAGGAACTCCCTTAAAGGGATCACTAAGAAATGTGACCTGGAAAGCAAAAACAGCCACCACTGTTAAAAGGATGGTATGTACACGGAAATAGTTTAAGGGGTGACGAATGGTCTTTGCGAGCATTCGCGAACATTTCGAGCACTGCGATTTTTTTGCGAGCACGAGCAGAGATAAAAAATTTGATTTGCGAGCAGCGAGCAGTTTAGAGAGTACAACTCGCGAGCAGCGAGTATTTCTTATATTTTCCGCTAGCAGCAATCCATATGGAAATCCTTTTCCAGATGGGGTTTTCATGTTTGAGCGCACCAAGTTTTTTGAAGCAAGTTTGAGTGACACCTTCTCCTCATTTTTATTGTTTTCCCTTCACCTTCTCCTCATTTCTATTGTTATAGGAGGAGGAGGATGAGGAGGAGGATGAGGAAGAGGAGGAGGAGGATGAGGAGGAGGAGGAGGCGGAGGGAAAACAATAGAGATGATGAGGAGGGAATTCAAGAATGAGGAGCGAAAATAACAAAATTGTGGAGGAGGGAATAAAAAAAAAATTAAGGAGGGAAACGTGGTAAAAAAGGATAGCTTGCTTTCTTTGACTATTCTAATAGATTTCTTTCAAATGCTGTGTATTTGACTCTTTCTGTTTTAAACGGTATCTCGTGTCTGGTTTTATTGCTAGCAATTATTAGTCGCGTGTTTAATTAATTGATCCTTGTTAAGTTTTTTCTTTTATAATAATACGTCAAGATGCTCCCTTGAGGTTTTTCCTGTAGAGCTAATTTGTATTCAACTTTGGGCTTGTGAACTCCCATAATTACCAGACTAACGGCGGGTGAAACGTTGAGACTTCAATAGTTTTTCATTTCCTCGAGATAGAACGGAGGAAACAGTTCTGTGATAGTCAGACAAAATTGAAATTGAGAGTTTTCAGTTGCACTTTGAGTATATGTGCGTGTGTTTTGTTTATATATCCCAGTTTTAGAGCTAAATAAGAAGACGTAAACTTAATTGAAATAAAGACTTTTCAACTCCACTTTCTGTATGTGTTTTGTTTATATGTCTGAGTTTTAGCGCTAAATAAGATATAGGAAGTCGTTTCTCGCGTTGCTAGGTGATCGCTTCTCTTATTCCCATTTTCTTTTTTATAGACGGTATCAAAACCGAGCTCAAGTTACTTCACCGGCAAGCTGAGGCAAGCCTATTGTGCCTAATGTAGTATTCGCTCATTAGTAAACCTATACCGAATTCGTATGCAGAAAGACACTTATACATATTAATAAAGGGAATCCACTTTTTGCGGGGGAATCCACCAACGAGGCTTATCTTAGACCCTAGTATACTACTCATAATAACATAAAAAAACTGATGATGAAACGCACAAACTTTTTATCGAAATAGAATTATCGTACATTTTGAAAGATCAGAATAGCAACATGAAAAATTCTTTCATTAGCTTTTATAAATACCTGATAGATAATCTAAGTCTCCTACGAGCGGTAATAATTAATCGTTTTCAGCTTTTTTAATAAAGGCCCGCATAAAAAAGGAAAAAGTATCAAAACCATTGCTAAAAAAGATTACCTGGGAAGAAGTTAAGTTCGTGTCTGTTGACGTAAGACACGACGATTAAGCCAAAACTTTAATTCGCATTTTTTTTTTTTGCATTTAAATCAGCTCTCGTTTGTCCTCGATATCATCTATCCAGGAATATCTTTGCACGACAGCTTTAAAGTTACGATAACATACTCATAAAGACATTGTATAAAGAAAATATTCCTGTTGATATAAAGTAAAAACATTCCTTTTTGTATGAACACACTGCAAAATCAACTTCAACAGAGCTATCATCTTTGGTTGTCATTTTGCCCACCTGTATGATGTTTCGGCTAATGACGTCATTTATTGAAAATTCAAGATGGCGCCCAGACTTATTAAAAGCATGTTACAGCCGCTCTTAAAAATCTTAAAAAGACAGTGCGCAAATTGTACTTTGTATTGCTGTTTTTTTGCTTAAGATAACACATGGATGACAAACAAATTATCTTATGTTTCTTCGTGGCAATTTGTCTTTTGGGACAACGGAAGGTATCTGGTAAGTTTAAGTTTGCATGTTTACGTCCTGAAGCATAGTTTGACACCATACAAGTACAGCGAAGTATTTATTTTTATCCAATTTGCCATGAATATCTTTCATAAAGCCATCATTGAACCTCCCATTTTCCCATCTCTACCGACTTCTTACCGAATCGTGATCAGTTTTGTCTAGTATTGCTCTTCAGCTCAGAAGCATTTTTGGTCGCATGACAATGGCGGAATATAACGTTCATTTTTCACGCATTGCGGAAATGAGACCTCAGGCAATGATGGAACTTTATTTGTACTTAAAAAATAAAGAAAGGCACATCTTGGAAGGAACTCCCTTAAAGGGATCACTAGAAAGCAAAAACAGCCACCAGTGTTAAAAGGATGGCATGTACACGGAAATAGTTTAAGGGGTGACGAATGGTCTTAGCGAACATTCCCGAGCATTTCGAGCACTGCGATTTTTTTGCGAGCTAGCACGAGCAGAGACAAAAAAAATTGCTTTCCGAACAGCAAGCAGTTTAGAGAGTACAACTCGCGAGCAGCGAGCACTTCTTATATTTTCCGCTTGCAGCAATCCATATGGAAATCTATTTCCATATGGGGTTTTAATTTAGAGCGCCCCAAGTTCTTTGAAGCAAGTTTGAGTGGCACCTTATCGAGATCTAACCAATTACAGTCGCCTTTGATGCCAAATGATGTCACATTTTCGCTTCATTTCATCACGCACGTGTTCGTACGGATCAGAAAGCAAAGGTCACAAGAAGAACAGCCGCATATAACAAAAATAAATAACCATATATCTAGATTAGCTGATTTATTATTTATCGTTGTCATTTATCGCGTGCATTTCCACTGAACTTGATCGCCATATTTATAGGAATCACGCACCAGACAGAATTACGTTTACTTTATCCCAAAGAAGGATTTACAAAATCTCGAACAATACTGACTAGAAAGGCAAGAGGAGCGATTCTAGAATACCCGACCAGTGCTCCCACAGTCCCACAGTCCCGCAGTCGAAAGCTAAGTGAAATTCAGGGGATGTGTAACTAGTGCTCCCACAGTCCCACAGTCCCGCAGTCGAAAGCTAAGTGAAATTCAGGGGATGTGTAACTAGTGCTCCCACAGTCCCACAGTCCCGCAGTCGAAAGCTAAGTGAAATTCAGGGAATGTGTAACTAGTGCTCCCACAGTCCCACAGTCCCGCAGTCGAAAGCTAAGTGAAATTCAGGGAATGTGTAACTAGTGCTCCCACAGTCCCACAGTCCCGCAGTCGAAAGCTAAGTGAAATTCAGGGGATGTGTAACTAGTGCTCCCACAGTCCCACAGTCCCGCAGTCGAAAGCTAAGTGAAATTCAGGGGATGTGTAACTAGTGCTCCCACAGTCCCACAGTCCCGCAGTCGAAAGCTAAGTGAAATTCAGGGGATGTGTAACTAGTGCTCCCACAGTCCCACAGTCCCGCAGTCGAAAGCTAAGTGAAATTCAGGGGATGTGTAACTAGTGCTCCCACAGTCCCCCAGTCCCGCAGTCGAAAGCTAAGTGAAATTCAGGGGATGTGTAACTAGTGCTCCCACAGTCCCACAGTCCCGCAGTCGAAAGCTAAGTGAAATTCAGGGGATGTGTAACTAGTGCTCCCACAGTCCGACAGTCCCGCAGTCGAAAGCTAAGTGAAATTCAGGGGATGTGTAACTAGTGCTCCCACAGTCCCACAGTCCCGCAGTCGAAAGCTAAGTGAAATTCAGGGGATGTGTAACTAGTGCTCCCGCAATCCCACAGTCCCGCAGTCGAAAGCTAAGTGAAATTCAGGGGATGTGTAACTAGTGCTCCCACAGTCCCACAGTCCCGCAGTCGAAAGCTAAGTGAAATTCAGGGGATGTGTAACCGGTGCTCCTGCAGTCCCGCAGTCACGCAGTCGAAAACTAAGTGAAATTCAGGGGATGTGTAACTAGTGCTCCCACAGTCCCACAGTCCCGCAGTCGAAAGCTAAGTGAAATTCAGGGGATGTGTAACTAGTGCTCCCACAGTCCCACAGTCCCGCAGTCGAAAGCTAAGTGAAATTCAGGGGATGTGTAACTAGTGCTCCTGCAGTCCCGCAGTCACGCAGTCGAAAACTAAGTGAAATTCAGGGGATGTATAACTAGTACTCCCGCGGTCCCGCAGTAAAAAGTCCTATAGTAATGACCATGATGATTAAGATTATAATGTTTCCTGATCGAATATGCAGCCGCATGATCGAGTTAACTTTGGCGGTTTTTGTTTCGCGTGCAGCGTGTTCTTGTCCTTTGCGAGTAGGGGCTGCTCTCTTAGTTCTGTTTTCCCCTTCATAACCCATAGAGGAAGGCGTATACACCCATTTCCTAGGCTCTTGTTCCGATTCATGGTTCAAAGAACGAGGCATATAAATGTGGGCGTTCTCTTGATTTGCTGCGCTTTGTCTCGTTTCCTGGATTAAAGAACGAAGCATATACTTGTGTACTGTCCTTGTTTCTCAGGGCTTTTGCCCAGTCATAGCTTTACCGTGCTTGTTTCGACTCGTGGCCTTAAGTGTGCCAGTCCGGCTCGAATAAATATTTATTTACCTATTATCACGCAGTTGATAACTAAGTGAGATTCAGGGGATGTGTTGGAAAGAATCATCTCATATTGAGCTCAGGCAAACTATTTATTTACCTATTAATACAAGATCCTTTTGACTGTATTTACAACAAGTTGGTGAAAGGGCTCTACGACGTCTTGTCATGGACCTGAACCGAAACAAATGAAATGTTATTCTGATGCCACATGTACCTACTCAAGATGTTTCAATTAATTGTAAACGCAAATTTGAAGAAATTAATCATGAAAGGCAAAGGCGAAGAGGCCATAGTCTCTAAGATGAAATGTAGTTGTTTGCTTGTAAAAAAGCACGCATTAGAACGGTTATGTCACTATGTATTGGTTTGGAAAGGGCACTGTCGAATTCCTGATCTGTTACAGTTGCGCTGTTAGGCCGGGGTTCTGGTTTGCTTTTCACAAAAACCTTGCATTGGCCGCGTGCCCTTGGAACACTAAATTGCACTATCCTCCCGAAACCATCTTCTTGTAGGGATTCTGTGGCTCTGTAGTATTCTGCCTCTGCTATGTTCTTTGCGGATCGTTTTCCGTGCTTAAATGCTCGGTAGCTCACCACTGGTCCCGGCGAAAGCAACACCTGGTCTTTGATAAATCCTTGACTTGGCTGTTCAATCGTCTTATCACAGGTAGTGTTTGTTATCTCTTTTAGGAACTACAGAAAGTAAATAAAGGAATATTTTAGCCGTCTAAAATCTGTATTCGTTGATATCGTGGTCACTGGATTCACAATTCGTGTTGATAGTGTTATTGTTGTTGTCAAATGAGTACTGGCGCCTACACAAAAAGAAGGCCAAAAATAAAAATAAAACTGTATAATCGGGAATGTATCTTGTTGTTGCCTAAATTGCTTTATTCAAAGATCTTATCATTTTAAGTGATATACTAACGTAATAATTTAAAGTGCTAAATTCAATCATTCTTTTAATTTGCGTTGATCCAAAAAGTGATTTTAGATTTTCAAAGTTGCCCTAGATATGATATACTGTCCTTTTAGGAAAAGTTGGTCAATTACATTTGCAAGGATAGGCAAGGTTGTGAAATTGTCTTTGAGTCCTATGAAGTTGAAAATTTAACAACAAATAAATTTACCTGACAAAGAATGCCCTTCTGGCTTTCCAGATGTTGCACGAAGTCCGTGGCACTTTCGAGTGTAGTCTTGGAGATCACAGTTGGTGGCGATGAGGCGGGAGCACCTGCGAGCAGTTGTTCCAAAGTGTAATTAAAGACATGGAGGGCTGTGGCGACTCGAGGAATGAGCTCCGGCATTTTGGATTTCGGTGGAACTTGTCCCTGTTGGATGGCTGTGTTGACCTCCGCAACAAAGTCATCGATAGTTTCCCGCAACAGCAACTTGGCGTCTTCAGCGAAAGTGAAATGCAGGTGCTCAACCGTGTCGTTGATGTTAGCGAAGTACTCTTCGAAGTTTTCAACAACCTCTGTAGAGAGTTGATCCACCGCGGTTTCCATTTCGGAAAGCGTTGGCCTGTAAGCTAGGGGAGTTGCAATCAGCATGCGATCGACCAAACCATGCATGGCCATGGTCCATCTTGGCGACGAGTTTGGCGGCGTGCACGGCATTTAACGAAATTGCATGATCCCCGCAGTGTAATTTTATAGAACGAGAAATACACCTGAGTCATGCTTTGATCAATTTACACAATGAGGGTGCGTTCGATTGGGAAATCCGGATTTAGATTTTCAAAATCTAAATCCGGATTACCCAATCGAACGCGAAATCCAAAAACGGATTTCACCCTCGAGAAATCCGTCCTCAGGGTGGATTTCAATTAAGAAATCCAAATCCGGATTTCATGGATTTACTTTTTACCGTTCGATTGGGAAATCCGAAAAAGGATTTGCAAAACTATTCTCGTGAACAGTGGTCTTCTTTTTGCTAAGTATGCGTGCGCGTGCAAGACCGCTGTTCTTAAGGACAGTTTTTCAAATCCTTTTTCGGATTTCCCAATCGAACGATAGAAATGAAAATCCATAAACAGATATCTGAGTTTTGAAATCCGTTTTCGGATTTCGTGTTCTATTGCAAATCCGAAATCCGGATTTTAAAATCTAGATCCAGATTTCCCAATCGAACGCACCCTGAATGTAATTTTTTCAGCAGCTGTTTTGAATGGTGTAACGAGACGCATTAATGAAAGTTGCATGCGAGTTAGTTCCGGTTTTGAATATAAATTGAAGAAATTATTCTTAAAACGTGTTGTTTGTGGGCTTTAAAAAAAGACGTATATTATGTGTGTATCGTCCTTGTTTCGCATCATGGCTAAAGAAACACGTTTATTACATGTCTAACGCGCTTGTTTCACCTCATGGCTTAAAGAACGACGAATATTACGTGAGTAGCTAGTTGTTTGCAATCTGTATGCAAATTTGACGACTGTGGGAGCGCGGGAGTAGCTCTTCATTGGTCTGGGGAAAACAGGATGCAAATTAGATGACTGTGGGACTGCGGGAGCAGGTTTTTAAGTCACAGATTTTTGTGGCCGGATATTCTAGGATCTTGCCCAAGAAAGCGAGGTTGCCAGCAAATGCAAACATTTTGGGAGCACGAGCAAGCGAGTACTTGTTTAAATTTTGCCAGCAAATCGAGCAAAGGTAAAATTTTGCGAGTAGTTAAAAATTTTAATGGACCATTCATCACCCCTAGTTTACGGTTGACTGAACACAAGTTTTTAAATGGATTCCATTTCCCTTTTAAAGGATAACGATAAGCGTGCAACAGTCGGGCAAAGCAAAACTTTAACGGCTAAGAAATTTTTTAACGGAAAGCCGCGAGCGTTAAATGGCTGGACAAGATCCAAAAATACCCGTTGTCTCAAAAGACATGCCAGACTAAAAAAATGTTATTTGCTGTGGTTCTAAGAATAGCAGCAAATTGTTGTTTTCACGGTTCCAGCTTATTGACAGCTGTCATGGAGACTCAAGTATAAAAGGGCGGGATTTTACTGAGGTGATCATTCTAAGCTGACATCGCTGCCCGAGTTTCGTTTGTCAATGCTTTTTTCTTTCTGTTTCATTTGAATTGATTGTCGTTGGTCGTTGATGTACTCATAATAGAGACCTTTAGCATCAGGTAAACCGCAAACTGCAAACCGCAAACGGCAGTTACCCGTTTGCAGTTTCGCGTTGCCGAGATTTCAAACTTTAGCAAGGCGTTCAGTTCAGTTCATTTTTATTTAGCCAAAATACAATACAAGAATACATATAGGAATTGTAAGGTTGCGAGGGAGCCCAGAAAAAAACAGAAGGCTTTATGAAGCCTGGGCTCCCCAGTCTCAAAGAAATAAGCAAAATAAAATGATGCTCGCGGAGTGATACGTTAAATAGAGAATACTTCATGGAAAGTGCTGGCGTACGGTATTTACGCACGAGTTGTTGACGTATCAGAAATCGAACGAGTGAGCGCAGCGAACGAGTAAGATTTCTGATACAAAAACAACGAGTGCGTAAATACCGTACAAAGCACTTTCCATGTGGTATTGTGTTTATTATATACATACTGAGTCATTCATCATTTTGCGGGCCTTTTTATTTTAAATCTTTCAAAAATGCTAAAATTTGCCGCTACACACTTACCGCAAAATGACAACGAAAATGAAGTATCAGCTTTTTAGTAAAAACGTTTGTTAAAAACATAAATGACGGTGAGGATATGAGGTTTAATCCAAGAACTATAAGTAATCTTAACTGTTTGTTCTCAATGCACAATTGAAAATGAGTGAATTTAAGTAAAATGGCCGGTTTCAATATAAGCTTAAGCTTAAATGAAAGGCAAAGTAGCTCCGACAAAAAGCACAACAAAAGCTTACGTCTCGTTCTGTTTATCCCTTTCCGCTGTTGTTTCACCGGCTCTCTACCGTATTTTTTTATCGACAGTGAAACAAACGAAACTATTCCACTCCATTTCCGAAATGTTTTTCACTTTTTTAGCGAGAAAAACTCCTTGAGTAAAACTTTTCTCGTTGATAAATGTGTGCGAAGCGGCGCTGCAAGCTGCAATAAAAGGCGGGAATTTTGGCGCGAAACTCCTACACCTCTGTGGCTTCTGATTGGACGTATCATTTTTCTCACACGTGAAAAAACATCGTTCGCGATTCTGATTGGACGTATCGTTTTTTTCACGTGTGAAAACCATCGTTCGCTCCTCTGATTGGCTATAACTAATTTGCGTACGAAAATTTACGACATAGCTTTTTGGTGAGTATTTCTCAGTATGTATATGATAAAAATAGGAACCAAACAGAGACTGAGTTAAGTTATGAATTCAGTGACAAGATAGAAAAAAAAATTAACTCTAGATTGGAACAGAATACTTTCCTTTGTTAGTACGGGAGAAAGGAATACAAAATTGCTTTGAACTACGCGTTCATTGTTTAGGGCCGCCATGTTGTTTTCATCAAGTCGAAGTGCATCACTTTAATCGCCCAAAAATCAGCAATAATTCATTCATTCGAGATCAAAAATCCATCAAACACATCACAAATGGATATAAAAAGCTAGTTCATACCTTTAAACGCGAGGCTGTATAATTTTTGGTGGCAAAAAACCTTGCTGTAAATCACTTACCGCTGGAAGCCCTTCCTGCGGTTCAAACGTGAACTGCAAACTGCAAACGTGACCGCAAGGCCGTGGTCACGTGACATTTTGCGGTTTGCGGTTTGCCGTTTCCCATGAAAAACCTGATGCCAAAGGTCCCTAATTTGTATTCTAGTTCATCCTCTCTCCCTCGAGGTTCATGTTATGTGTCTGGCTCTGCTTTCAGGAGGGTTCAGGTTTCCTTCTTAGTTAACGGGGTTTTTCCTGACGGGCAGCAGATACGATATCATCTTTATTATTGATCAAATAACTTTACTTGGAACTTGTTACATTTTTTCTACTTCACTGCCTTTGCAGTACCTAAGTGTTTGTATTTGTATGAATAAATGGGGAGTGATGTTCGCATGACGCTGGGTTTCTATCCAGTGCAGCAGTCAGTTTTCCTATTTAACACGGAATGATTTCAGTTGTTTTCACTGTGTGTTCACCGTTTCAACAATAGCGAATAGGGAAAACGTAGGTTCTTATACGCGGGTGCAATACTGTACGTTTTAACATTCCTTTGAACAAGATGCTTAAATTGGTCTAGCTGATAGATGCATTCTAGGCAACCAGTAATTTCAATGTTTTATCCCTTTTTGTAGCATCATGTGAACAAGTTGATGTAGGGGTGAGCTGGTACATTCTCGACAATCAGTTAAATGCTTCTTCTGAACTGAATGCCAGCACACCAGCAAAGAACGGTAGACTGAACTTCGTAGCGGGATCATCATGGTGTGCATCCACAAGTGACAGCAGTCCATATCTACAGATTGACTTACAGATTCCTTATATCATCTGTGCTGTATCCACTCAGGGCAATTCCCAGGGGAGTCAGTGGGTGGAGTCTTACACCCTACAGTCATCTACAGATGGGACAACTTGGACATACTATAAAGAAAATGGACAAGTTAAGGTAGTTGAAGTTAAAGGGTGCATATATTAATCGGCTGGCCCATCACTTTAAAAAGGAAAAATGCTTTTTTTTAGAGTTTTTTTGCTTTTTCCTACCAACCTACTTATGGTAAGACTGGTCTTGATGCAAGCACAAATCTGATTGATAGTGGAATTATGTTGACTGGACCTTTCTTGCTTGACACTTTTAACCCATGGTAATCATCCTAAGATAGGCTTTTTTATTTTACACCACAACTGTTGAGATACAGTTCTAGTGGTGTTGATTGAATATCATTTATAGGGAAGATGCCCTCTGCAACTTGAGAGCAACAGTTTCAGTTCATTTTAATATGAAGAAAATGTTAAGAGCTTCATTTCTGAGGTACATGTACTTACAGTAGACAGCGCAGTGTAAGATTATTCTTGTGAATCAACCAAGTACACAGGTCCCCGGGACACTACAGGTAAAAGGAAACCAGTGTCAAGTTTATTTTCATACACGTACAAAAGTGATCTTAATACAATATACTTGTGTGCATAAAAAAAAGTGTTTTGGGGCTCTGGATTTTTCTTGAGCTGTGAAGGCAAATTAAATGTATTAACAGCGTTTTCTGAGCAATAGTTACAGTTGTCGAGAAAAGAAAATGTGTTATCCCCTTCTTAAACCTTGCCACCAGACTGGGTCTTTGAATGTGCTTGAGGATCATTTGTTGAGCACCACTTAAATTTGTCCGATTAAGGGACTTGAGGCAAAAGTTTGGTCTGACTATTGAATTTTTGCCATTTACTGATCAGTACACAGCTTTCTGTCATTCCAAGAAGATTTGGGATGAGAGAGGTGATGGAATAGACGTTTGTTTTTAGCGCTTCAGCATAAACGGGTCTAGAACATAAAATTTCGCTTCAATTCAAGTTGACAAGCAAGTACATCGCATTCTATAATCTATTTTACCTCAAAGCCTGCAAAATTCCACCCAACCGAGCCAATAACGGACACGGATCGATTTCGGCGCATCGTACACCAACAATGCAAGGCGAGCGAAAAACTCTGACAAGGAAAACTGACCAAGACCAATTCATGTAGCGTTCTTACGATACACTGATAAACGCCGCTGTTATTTTAGATGAAAGGATAATCCCTTTCAAGGAAAGAGAACACAAGAACGATGAAAGGAGCTCGTTCCCTATAAAAAACATTTATACTGAAAAGAAACTAGGGCAAAAAAGAAAGGCTTTTGTTGCTTACCCCGCCACGCTGAAGTACCTGGACGAGAATGGTAGTGAGATGTAAAGCGAAATAGAAAAAAAAAATAAGAGGTAAAAGGAGCCTTTGACTGAAATTTTATTTTTGCGCGAGGTTTATCGAACTCTACACAGCAGAACTCTAATGCTCCGGTTAGGGGTAATTTTTGCATAATTTGCTTAATTGAAATTCCAAGAATTTAAGTTAGAGTTGATTCTACACACCTAGCGGACAACAACTTTCTCCCAGGAAGGTTTTACAAAATAGACGTTTTTGTTTCTGCTGTTGTTGTCTTCTATTATTATTTTTTTTTATGTAAGTTTGTCCGTGTACAAAGGGGGTATGCTTTGCCAGTTCGACTCGTTTGACGAACGCGGATCCGTAATCAATACTGAATCAATGATTCCCTCTAGTTATTAATAAATGTTTGTCGCGTTCGTCAGAAGGCATCTTAATCTGGTGTTTCTGTGGCACAAAGGCAGAAATTTTCAAACTATCACGGGCGACTGCAAATTAGCCGCCTCTGCTAATTTTATCAGGGGCATCTCGTCTGGGAAACTAGTCTCCTTTCGACTCGATTTCCGGTTTCTGTAAGTGACGAACGCGGATCCGTAATCAATGATTACCTCTAATCTAACTATAGTCTGTGGTAAACAACGCCGAGATAGAAAAACAAATCGCAATAAGTATTAATTCACGTGAATATTACTATTTCAAATGGAAACCTTTAATTGAGAAGAAGGTTTTTTTGCTAACAATATTAATTCAACCAGTAAGGACTATGCTCAACATTAGACTTGCACTAATTTTACTGTACTTTTGTAACAAGACTGCAATACAATGTACTGTAATTTATTGTAAAGTATCGTAATTTCTTTTTGCTCTTAATTGTTTAATTTTTTTTTAGTTTATTTAAAGGCAACTTTTGTTGTGTAGTAAGTGTTGTTAGAGATTGAAATAAAAACCTATATTAAATTCAGCCACATAAATGGTTTAAAGCAATGGGCAAATGATCTACACTTGAAAAACTTGCTCTAAAAGTACTATTACTTTTCAGCTTTCAGATTCATAAAGTAAATACGTGTAACTAAGTCCCCACCTTGTGAAACTACTCGGGGGTTCTGATCTGAGCTTCATAGAGGGTAAATTAATATTTTATCTGATTTCCTTGATAATCCTGACACAGGACATCACCATGTGTAGCTCAAATGTTTATGTTTCCTTATGAAAGGTAGGGCAGAAAGTTTGGGGGGGTGGGGTGGGAGAGGGGTAGGAGGAGGTAGAAAAGGGTGTGGCTGTTGCCACTTCTTTGAGGACACCACTCAGAAACAATTTAGCTCTGGTATGTGCTTTTGTCTGCTTTCGTAAAGTGGTAAAGCAACCCTAGCTAACTGAGTCATAAATTGGATACCCTGTTATTGTACAGTAGAAATTTGGTATCATTAATACTTCATTTACAGGTGTTTAGGTGTTTTTAGGAAGGGCAAGATGAAAGAATAGGGGTGGTGATGATGATGGTGTACTCCCAGAGCTTCACCCATTTTCTGCTGCATGAAGCACCTAGGAGTATAAATTGCTTCTCTCCTGTGAATGGAATGCTAGTCTGTTCAAAGGTTACCTTCATCACACATATATTGAGGTGGAAGAATGACAAGCGTGTAAAGGAGCAAAGTTTGTTATCTAAGGGAGAAATGCCATGTGGTAAAGATAATTAAATCCAGCAGGGGGGACCTGGGGAGTGAGAGGCTGATACCCCACTGGGTTGACAGGAAAGTCACTAAGAGCCAGGGACCAGGAATTTCCTAGCTATGCTGGCTATGTCCTACTACCAGTATGACCCCTGGCTACTTTCATAGGAAACAAAACGAACGCAGACTGAACCAATAGAATTTCCTTGCTGTTCAAATCCTCACCTACAATTTGCATATATCTTGCAACTTGAAATCTTAGTGACAACCCTGGGTTTAATACACTGAACTCTATCTTTACTACTTTAAGAATTACCATCTAAATGATAAGCCTTTTTTTGTTCAATTTTGATTTTTTTCCAGACCTTCAATGGAAACTTCGATCAGAATTCAGTAAAAAAACAGATCTTGTTCAGTGCATTTGTTGCCAGATACTTGCGTTTTGTTGTTGGGTCTACACATGGTGGAGCTTGTTTACGAGTAGAAGTCTCTGGCATACCTAGAAGCAGAGGTTTGATATTTCTAATTGCGGAAATTGTTCGGTTTTTAAGGAATATAGTTTTTTTACCCAGTTTTGGAACCTTCCTTGCCTCGCATCATTGAAAAGATCTTTTTCCTTTGTGCAACAACATCAGCTCTTCAACCATTATCTTTTTCGTTCTTTTCAAAAATCTTGTTAAAATTCGGTCTTTGCAAGTAATTCACTGTATGGCCCAGGGGCGGATCTAGGGGGAGGGTGCAGGAAGTGCGCACCCCCCCCCCCCCCCCCCCGAGATGACCTGCGGCTTTCTAATTAACACTGTACGGTCGCTTCACAGCTAATAAAAAAATTGCTGTTTCGTTTGATATGTATTCTCAGCAGCTCACATCATGTTATTGCCTAGTCAAAAGCCTTCTTCTTCATATTCGCTTTTAAAATTTGCTTACGTCATCGATCAGTTACGTCATCCCTTAGTGGTGCACCCCCTCCTAAGAAAAATCCTGGATCCGCCCCTGAAATTGGCGTAGTCTCTCCTCACTCCTTGCCACTAAAGACATTTCGCAGGAAACAGGTCTGCAATTTTGCCCCAAAGATTTTATACTGATCATCATATGTAGATTTGTCTGGAATCTAGTCAACGAACTGGGATTGGTCAAAGTTGTCATTCTGTTCTTTTAGTTATTGTTTACGAATGTTAGAAAAATACAAAAGGTCACAAAGATGTACAGTACAGTAAATGCCATGAATCAACTAAAAAAGTCATTATTCATGGAATATAATCTTCTTTACAAGAGGAATTTGAGTTTTGCTGCTGCAAATAGACCAAGAGAGACTTTAAGACAAAAAATTTTCTAGCTAGAACCCCATGACTACAAGATTAATTTTGTAAACATTGATTCATGTCATCGATATGGAATTTTGGGGGCCATTTTCCAGATGTCTTTTCTGTGAAAGGTCTTTAGTGGCGAGGAATGAAGAGAGATAGCTAGATGTATTTGCAAGCTACTTTGTGACCAACCTGTCAAAATTAAGAGGTCGAGAATTTGAACAGTTACCGATCAATACTTGCCAAGATCATTTTTTTATACTGCACTGAAGACACACTACATATACAACTGTACATGTACTTTGAACATTTTAACAAGTTGATTCTGGAAGGTCTTCAATCCTTGATTTTCCTCTTTTTAAGCCTGTGGTCTAATGAAAATTCTACGGTTCCCAATGCTCTGTACCTGTGAAACACAGGCTACCCAGCATATGATTTCCATGCAAAAGCTGAAATTCTCTAGTCTCCCAAGAGCAAAATTAAGGACCCTGAAGTGGTACAACCCTGCTGCGTTTAACTGTAATTGTTATTATTTGTTTGGTTTTTAGTTCAGAGTAATATTGCCTTTTTCAAGCCCACCTCTCAGTCAAGTACATTCCAGGGTTTGTATGCTAGCAATGCGGTGGATGGAAAAAGGGATTCACACTACACCAACTGTACACGCACTAAAAGAGAAAACAATCCATGGTGGAGAGTAGACCTGGGGCGAGTAGAGCCTGTAGCTGAAGTGAATATACTCAACAGAGGAGACTGTTGTGGAGCGACGTTAAACGGAGCTGAGATAAGAGTTGGTAGGTAGTAAGTGTGGAAGATGCTGTGATCAGTTGCTTTACATTGTTCAGATTTGTTCCTTGTTCATTTTGAAATATTTCAATTAATACGAGATTTATTTTACTTTTCCATTGGCTTTTCCACGTGTAGCACGCTTTTTTGTCTTTCCCCTGCCGTTGTTTTGCACGACTACAACGCCGTTTTGTACGACTAAAACGTTCCTAGTTATACATTATTTTTATGGAGGTATTGTCGCATGTGCTTACCCAATATTTTGTTTCCTGTGTTCATGTTCGCTTTTATTTTTCAGTCACTGTTGCTCATTTTCACCTTGCTGGCCGCTAGCCTTTCTCATTTTCTCACCGACGCTTTGAATTTCCATGTTTTTCTTACTAAGAAATTCGTCTCCTTTGTTTTCAATAACTCGCTCTAGCTCTTTCTCTGTTATCCACGTTAGTGTAAACATAAAAAAAAATGCCGAAAAAGACACGACTTTTTTCTCTCTAAAAGTCCGGGCGGCCATGTGATTTCCTTCCAAATGAAACCTTGAGTTGCATTTGGGTTCCCATACCTGTTGACTGATCTATTTTACATTGGTATGCCTGTGATGCGCACGGATGGTCGCTGGCTCGCTGGGTGCACGGTCACGTGATTACCAAATTTTCTCGGATGGGTAGATTACCACATTTCCTTAGCTATGGGGCTCCGCCAGCGCCTCGCGTGGAGCTCCGCTATTACAGATAAATCTAATATCATCGCAGTCAGGAAAGAGGAAAGGGAGATCTAAATAGACTCTAATAGATTCTAACGTGATATTATCGCGATAATACCCGATATCATGGCAATCAGGAAAGGGGAAAGGGAGATCAAAATAGACTTTAGTAGATTCTAAAGTGATATTATCGCGGTAATCATCCAGTATCATCGCAATCAGGAAAGAGGAGGGTGGGATCTAAGTAGACTCTAGTGGTAGATATATAGATTTATTATAGATACTTGTATTTTGGGTAGAACGCATTTCATAGAGCGCTCAATTCATTTAATTGAAGAGCTGCATTGACTATTAATAATCACAGAAGTTCAGACTTCAAGAGTAATCATTGATCGTTTATTGCGACAGTGCTGTTTCGCATGGTCCGAAATTGTAGGACCACACTCATCAGGCAACTTCAACGATTGACCGGTAAAATTAAAAGCTGGCAGTAAAATATAGGGATGAGTTAAGAGATTGTATCTAGGTAACAGATGGATTGTATCTTAGTTACGTTACTCTAGAGTTCTGAAGTACATATCTGTTTCCGTGGGGGCATGAACTCGCTAGTTCGTTTCACCTGTTTAGGCTACAAAGCTCTTTTTTACAAATGATGATGAACTTTTCATAAAGAAAAAGATTACATTGTTTGCTATTGTTGCTGTACGGTTTACATTTCTTTAAAACTTTCCATTTTATCTGGAAAGGTTTCTTAGACTCTTGTAAAGTCCAAATACATTTTGAGAGTTCGGTTTCATTTCTTCTGTTTGAGCGTCGAAAGGAAGACATGGTTTCTGTAACGTTCCTTAAAGTTTGTTGCCAGTCCGCAGTCCGACGTAAGTTTCAGTTGTCGTCGCTGTGGTTACGGTGGCTTGGTAGATTACATTTGATTGGAGGCATTTTCCTTCAACTGGACAATTTGGTTTCTTTCTGCTATTGCAGATGTCAGGTTGGTGGGTTGGTGAGTTGAAATGTCAAAGAACGTACTTGTTGTCTGACGAGATGACAGATTTTATGTTAGGCATGCATGAGTAGCTCAGTTTTAGCGTGTGTCTGTTGAAGATCTTGTGGAGTCACTGTGGAGTGGGTGGTTTTTTGGAAAGCATTTGTCGACGATGTGCAGAAATTTTCAACCAAGGTTAGTGAGTTGAAAGGAGGGTTGTACCATGCGATGTTTCTTGTTCGTTTTCTTGTTTTTCAGAGCTTTCCCTTGTGGGGGGGGGGGGGGGGGGGGGGGGCGGTGTATGTTAACTTGTGGTCGTATCCGCTTTCTGTTAGAGCTTTCTGGTAAGGGGCAATGGCTTCGTCAAATACTTCTTTGCTGGATGAGATGCTAGTTAACATTTTGTTAATGTTGAGTGGGATATTCTTTAGTAGTGCTAAGGGGTGGTTGCTCTGTTGGTGGACATCGGACAGTTTATTATTAGGTTTCATCCTCGGTTTCATGAATGGCTTGTAGCACCCATTTGTGAGGTTGAAGGTCACATCATGAAAGTTGACGACCTTTTTGTTAGCTTCGATTGTGATTTTAAGGCCATTCGATTTGAACACTTGGCAGACTTCTTGCTTGTGTTTTTCAATTTCTTTTGGAGTGGCCTTGCAAATTGCGAGGCCGTCGTCACGGTACAGACCAACTTCATTTTTGAATTTTGGTGCTATCACGGATAACATGTAGGCTCCTATTAACTCGCACGTTTCTACTCCGCCGTAAGAGCCCATGGTGACATCAAACATGTTGTTTGCGTGGGTGATGATGTGGTGGTCTTGTTGTGTGATGGTGGTGAATCTTGAGGCATAGTTTAATGCTTTCAGTAACAGGTCTTCAGATATGGATGGGTAAAAATCGCAAACGTCAAAGGTGATAATAGCGTGTTTTTCCTTTTCCGGTATACCAGAAACCATTGGTATCTTTGGTACTTTTCCACAGGTTCACTTTAGTCGCTTTTGTAATTTCGTGTTTATTCGGTTGAGGATGTTATTGCTGATGATGCCAGTTTCGGATTGACATGGATTAATGAGTCTGCAGGTTGGGTTATTTATGAAATCAGATACACACTAAAACTGAGCTACTCATGGTTGCATGCCTAACTTGAAATCTGTCATCTCGTCATACAACAAGTACGTTCTTTCAAATTTCAACTCACCAACCCAACAACCTGACACCTGCAATTGCAGAAAGAAACCAGATTGTCCAGTCGAAGGAAAATGTCTCCAATCAAATGTAATCTACCAAGCCACTGTAACCACAGCGACGACAACTGAAACTTACGTCGGACTGGCAACAAACTTTAAGGAACGTTACAGAAACCATCAGTCTTCCTTTCGACGCTCAAACAGAAGAAATGAAACGGAACTCTCAAAATATATTTGGACTTTACAAGACTCTAAGAAACCTTTCCAGGTAAAATGGAAAGTTTTAAAGAAGTGTAAACCCTATAGCAACATTAGCAAACAATGTAATCTTTGTCTTTATGAAAAGTTCATCCATCATTTGGAAAAAAGAGGTTTGTAGCCTAAACACAGGGGCACCCAACGAGAATATAGTTTAAAACCACATAAACATAGCGTTGTTGAACGTACTTTAGTATTTAAATGGTAGACAAAGGCTTATTTTTATCCCTTAAAATTTTTCATCTGTTCGGATTTCCTAGCTGAAAGTATAGTGATGCGAAAATTATAGGGATCAAAATTTACCTTTTCGAAAATTTCAGCCAGAAAAAAGGCTCCCGAAAATTTTAGGTGACCTTTTTAGGGTAAAAATCCGTTTAAAATGGGCAATTATACGATTTTTTTGAAGTTCGAAACTCCTAGGAGAGGCAGGCAAGTAAGAAATTTTTCAGAAAATGATCCGAAAATTCTAGACCTCAAATTGTCTTCCGAACAGATAATTTTCCGAAAATTGTCGCTGGGTGCCCCTGTAAACAGGCGAAACGAACTAGCGAGTTCATGCCCCCACAGCAACAGATATGTACTTCAGAACTCTAGAGTAACGTAACTAAAATACAATGCATCTATTACCTGATACAGTCTCTTAACTCATCCCTATATTTTACTGCCAGCTTTTAATTTTAACGGACAATCGTTGAAGTTACCTGATGAGTGTGGTCCTACAATTTCAGACCATACGAAACAGCACTGTCGCAATAAACGATCAATGATTACTCCTGAAGCCTGAACTCCTGTGATTACTAATGATATATTATAGATATATAGGCATATAAATATAAACATCAGATAATATCAGATACATGATATCCTTTCGATGTTGCACCCAACTCTACGCCAATGTAAAGGTTTTGCAAGTGAGATTGCAGCATTCCCCTGATCTTGAAGTGAATGCCAAGATTGTTTCTTTGTTACCTTTTCAACTATTATTATACATGATTGTGTTCAAATGTTGCAGTTTATGCTACCTCATATTGTGTAGTTCCAGAAAATATCCATCTCAAGGACGTTCTGATAAGTAACCATAGAGGCGATACCTTACACTACTGACTACACTGAATAATGTCATCTGCAAAAGAACCCGTTACATTCAAACTAAACACCACGTGAAATTTCATTACGTCATTTCTGTTAGAACATGTTACAGAAGGCTTAGAACACCACCAAATTACGGTGAATCAAATGGGAAATAAAGAAACAGCCTAAACAGCTAGATAACCAGAAGTTTATTCATGAGCGGATGACAATTGTATTAAAGAAAACTGTAGCGTAAAACACCGGTAACAGTAAAATAACTTTTAGCTTACTCAACAGAGAAGCTGTTATTTATTAATAACTCACCAATCTTACTCAGACCCCCTGGAAAAAACCTCTGTAAGCAGCCCCTCACCCCCTCGGAAATTGCCTCCTTTTGGAGCCCCACTACCCTCAGAATTGCCCTTGCCCTTCGTGGAGAGGGGGGGGGGGGGGGGCGGGGTATGGATATTTTCTGGTACTACACATTTTCTTTATTCACTTTGCAAGGAAATGAAACAACAAGTGGAGGAGCAAACAACCATCTTTGCGCAGATAACATACGAATCCCACAAGGAAGTTCCAAGACATACGTCTGTCGTTCAAAAGTACACGGCAGATATTTGTACATCAGAATACCTGGCAGTAAGAAATATTTGACTCTCTGCGAGGTTGAAGCTTATTCATTAAGTAAGAGTGTTAATCTTTCCTCCTGTTTATTTTGTAGGTATGCATGATGCTTATGTGTGTATCTTTTTTTCGCCTTTTACTAAACAAGTAATCTGTTTAAAAAAGTCATTATTCATAGGATATAATCTTCTTTACAAGAGGAATTTGAGTTTTGCTGCTGCAAATAAACCAGGAGAGACTTTAAGACAAACAATTTTCTAGCTAGAACCCCATGACTACAAGATTAATTTTGTAAACATTGATTCATGTCATCAATATGGAATTTTTGGGGGCCATTTTGCAGATGTCTTTCCTGTAAAAGGTCTTCAGTGGCGAGGAATGAAGAGAGATGGCTAGATGTATTTGCAAGCTACTTTGTGACCAACCTGTCAAAATTAAGAGGTTGAAAATTTGAACAGTTACCGATCAATACTTGCCAAGATCATTTTTTTATACTGCACTGAAGACACACTACATATACAACTGTACATGTACTTTGAACATTTTAACAAGTTGATTCTGGAAGGTCTTCAATCCTTGATTTTCCTCTTTTTAAGCCTGTGGTCTAATGAAAATTCTACGGTTCCCAATGCTCTGTACCTGTGAAACACAGGGTACCCAGCATATGATTTCCATGCAAAAGCTGAAATTCTCTAGTCTCCCAAGAGCAGAATTAAGGACCCTGAAGTGGTGCAACCCTGCTGCGTTTATCTGTAATTGTTATTATTTGTTTGGTTTTTAGTTCAGAGTAATATTGCCTTTTTCAAGCTCACCTCTCAGTCAAGTACATACAATGGTTTGTATGCTAGCAATGCGGTGGATGGAAATAGGGGTTCACACCGCAGCAAGTGTACACACACTAACAGAGAAAACAATCCTTGGTGGAGAGTAGACCTGGGGCGAGTAGAGCCTGTACCTGAAGTGAATATACTCAACAGAGGAGACTGTTGTGGGGAGAGAATAAACGGAGCTGAGATAAGAGTTGGTAGGTAGTAAGTGTGGGAGATGCTGTGATCAGTTGCTTTACATTGTTCAGATTTGTTCCTTGTTCATTTTGAAATATTTCAATTAATACGAGATTTATTTTACTTTTCCATTGGCTTTTCCACGTGTAGCACGCTTTTTTGTCTCTCCCCTGCCGTTGTTTTGCACGACTACAACGCTGTTTTGTATGACTAAAACGTCAAACGTCTTAGTTACACATTATTTTTATGGAGGAATTGTCGCACGTGCACACCCAATATTTTGTTTCCTGTGTTCATGTTCGCTTTTATTTTTCACTGTTGCTCATTTTCACCTTGCTGCCCACTAGCCTTTCTCATTTTCTCACCGACGCTTTGAATTTCCATGTTTTTCTTACTAAGAAATTCGTCTCCTTTGTTTTCAATAACTCGCTCTAGCTCTTTCTCTGTTATCCACGTTAGTGTAAACATAAAAAATAATGCCGAAAAAGACAAGACTTTTTTTCTTTCTAAAAGTCCGGGCGGCCATGTGATTTCCTTCCAAATAAAACCTTGAGTTGCATTTGGGTTCCCATACCTGTTGACTGAGTTATTTTACATTGGTATGCCTGTGGTGCGGACGGACGGTCGCTGGCTCGCTGGGTGTACGGTCACGTGATTACCAAATTTTCGGATGGGTAGATTACCACATTTCCTTAGCTATGGGGCTCCGCCAGCGCCGCGCGTGGAGCTCCGCTATTACAGATAAATCCAATATCATCGCAGTTAGGAAAGAGGAAAGGGAGATCTAAATAGACTCTAATACATTCTAACGTGATATTATCGCGATAATACCCGATATCATCGCAATCAGGAAAGGGGAAAGGGAGATCTAAATAGACTTAAGTAGATTCTAACGTGATATTATCGCGGTAAGCATAATCATCCAGTATCATCGCAATCAGGAAAGAGGAGGGTGGGATCTAAGTAGACTCTAGTGGTAGATATATAGATGTATTATAGATACTTGTATTTTGGGTAGAACGTATTTCGTAGAGCGCTCAATTCATTTAATTGAAGAGCTGCATTGACTATTAATAATCACATGAGTTCAGGCTTCAGGAGTAATCATTGATCGTTTATTGCGACAGTGCTGTTTCGTATGGTCCGAAATTGTAGGACCACACTCATCAGGCAACTTCAACGATTGACCGTTAAAATTAAAAGCTGGCAGTAAAATATAGGGATGAGTTAAGAGATTGTATCTAGGTAACAGATGGATTGTATCTTAGTTACGTTACTCTAGAGTTCTGAAGTACATATCTGTTTCTGTGGGGGCATGAACTCGCTAGTTCGTTTCGCCTGTCTATGCTACAAAGCTCTTTTTTCCAAATGATGGATGAACTTTTCATAAAAACAAAGATTACATTGTTTGCCAATGTTGCTATAGGGTTTACATTTCTTTAAAACTTTCCATTTTATCTGGAAAGGTTTCTTACAGTCTTGATATATTTATATATTTTGAGAGTTCCGTTTCATTTCTTCTGTTTGAGCGTCGAAAGGAAGACTGATGTTTTCTGTCACGTTCCTTAAAGTTTGTTGCCAGTCCGACGTAAGTTTCAGTTGTCCTTGCTGTAGTTAGAGTGGCTTGGTAGATTACATTTGATTGGAGGCATTTTCCTTCGACTGGACAATCTGGTTTCTTTCTGCAATTGCAGGTGTCAGGTTGTTGTGTTGGTGAGTTGAAATTTGAAAGAACGTACTTGTGTGACGAGATGACAGATTTCATGTTAGGCATGCATGAGTAGCTCAGATTTAGCGTGTGTCTGTTGAAAATCTTGTGGAGTCACTGTGGAGTGGGTGGTTTTTTGGAAAGCATTTGTCGACGATGTGCAGAAATTTTCTGCCAAGGTTAGTTCTGACGTGTGAGTTGAAAGAAGGGTTGTACCATGCGATGTTTCTCGTTCTTTTTCTTTTGTTTTTCAGAGCTTTCCCTTGTAGGGGTTTGTATGTTAACTTGTGGTCATATCCGCTTTCTGTTAGAGCTTTCTGGTAAGGGGCAATGGCTTCGTCAAATACTTCTTTGCTGGATGAGATGCTAGTTAACCTTTTGTTAATGTTGAGTGGGATATTCTTTAGTAGTGCTAAGGGGTGGTTACTCTGTTGGTGGACATAGGACAGTCTATTATCAGGTTTCATAAATGGCTTGTAGCACCCATTTGTGAGGTTGAAGGTCACATCAAGAAAGTTGACGACCTTTTTGTTAGCTTCGATTGTGATTTTAGGCCATTCGATTTGAACACTTGGCAGACTTCTTGCTTGGGTTTTTCAATTTCTTTTGGAGTGGGCTTGCAAATTGCGAGGCCGTCGTCATGGTACAGACCAACTTCATTTTTGAATTTTGGTGCTAGCAAGGATAACATGTAGGCTCCTATTAACTCGCACGTTTCTACTTCGTCGTAAGAGCCCATGGTGACATCAAACATGTTGTTGGTGTTCTTCTTGGTCCATGGAGAATTTTGGTGGTAATTAAAGGAGTGACTTTTTCGCATGGGTGGTGATGTGGCGGTCTTGCTGTGTAATGGTGGTGAATCTTGAGGCATAGTTTAATGCTTTCAGTAACAGGTCTTCAGATAAGGATGGGTAAAAATCGCAGACGTCAAAGGTGATAAATGCGTGTTTTTCCTTTTCCGATATATCTATTGAACCATTCTCTGGTATCTTTGGTACTTTTCCACAGGTTCACTTTAGTCGCTTTCGTAATTTCGTGTTTATTCGGTCGAGGATGTTATTTCTGATGATGCCAATTTCAAATTCACATGGATTACTGCGCTTTTCACAAACATGCGAACTCTAAAGTTCAAAAGCCGCTTTCACAGTTTTTCGCTACCGTCAATCATAATTACGATCACAAGCAACGAACCTTGAAACACAGAAACACACTAAACGGATCGAAATCCACCAATCACAAATCACAATCCATGACCTTTTGAACCCGTTAAAGTAAAGTTTTTTTTCCTAATAGGTCCGTTAAGATGATTGACGGCAGCGGAAAACGCAATCGTTAGTCGGCTTTTGAACTCTAGAATTCGCATGTTTGTGAAAAGCGCAGTAATGAGTCTGCAGGTCGGGTTATTTATGAAATCAGACACACGCTAAAACTGAGCTACTCATGCATGCCTAACATAAAATCTGTCATCTCGTCACACGACAAGTACGTTCTTTCAAATTTCAACTCACCAACCCAACAACCTGACACCTGCAATTGCAGAAAGAAACCAGATTGTCCAGTCGAAGGAAAATGCCTCCAGTGAAATGTAATCTACCAAGCCACTGTAACCACAGCGACGACAACTGAAACTTACGTCGGAGTGGCAACAAGCTTTAAGGAACGTTACAGAAACCATCCGATCTTCCTTTTGACGCTCAAACAGAAGAAATGAAACGGAACTCTCAAAATATATTTGGACTTTACAAGACTCTAAGAAACCTTTCCAGGTAAAATGGAAAGTTTTAAAGAAATGTAAACCCTATAGCAACATTAGCAAACAATGTAATCTTTGTCTTTATGAAAAGTTCATCCATCATTTGGAAAAAAGAGCTTTGTAGCATAGACAGGCGAAACGAACTAGCGAGTTCATGCCCCCACAGAAACAGATATGTACTTCAGAACTCTAGAGTAACGTAACTAAGATACAATCCATCTGTTACCTAGATACAATCTCTTAACTCATCCCTATATTTTACTGCCAGCTTTTAATTTTACCGGTCAATCGTTGAAGTTGCCTGATGAGTGTGGTCCTACAATTTCGGACCAAACGAAACAGCACTGTCGCAATAAACGATCAATGATTACTCCTGAAGCCTGAACTCCTGTGATTATTAATGATATATTATAGATATATAGGTATATAAATATAAATATCAGATATTATTAAAAACTGAATCATTGGATAATGCAATTCTAGCATTTTGATTGGCGTAGCCGTTATGGTATATGAGCTATCATACCATGCTCTCCATATATGGTCGGTGTACGCGTCAGTTTAAAATTGGAAGCTAGCTGAGATTTTTTTCGCGAAGGATAGAACGGCGCCCGAAGCAAATCGTTTTAATTCATTTCTTAGAACACTAGAAATGCAATTTCATCGAAAGAAAAAAGACAAAAACAAACAAAAAGGCACAAGAGCTTGTTTGAAAGTTTGTCAAAAAACACATGAAAACACATGGAACTAAAGTACCTTGACCAGCTACGAAAGAAGACAAATGTTGTTTCTTCATGATCGCGAAGCCATTTGCCGATCGAGTCACTCGCCGATAGATAACTGCGGCTTGTTTATTCGACGTCACAAGTAACCAGCTACAAATACAGGGTAGGCAGCCATTCACTAGAACAATCGAGGCGGCAGTATAGCTTCTTTTCTCGTTCAGCAAAACCAGCTTGTGGCTTGAAACAACTTCATAACAAGCGACCGAGGTAATAGTTTTTCTCCGTTGTTCTTACTTTTATAACTGCACCGAAAATCCAAATTCACAGTAATTTCCACGGATGCAACTTAAAAATTCTTTTCCTTCGCATTATCTGCCAGGTTTTTTTAGCTCTTCTGCTGTGTAAAATCCTAGAATCCCGATGAGTTTTTAAAAAACTAATGCTCATCGCTACAATGTTTTGATTTTTCATTTATACAGTCCAGGCGAATCCCTTCGCGCCTTGATAGTTTTGATAGACGTGTGACATGTGAATAGCGGAAGTCCTTTGTCTTTTCCGGTTTGTTCTAGTCGGGGAGATTCAACGAGATTTTGTGGGCGTTTTTAATAAAACAATTATTCCACTCGCGCTTGTTGGATATGAGATGATTATAGCCAACCCGGCGCTACGCGCCTCGTTGGCCATCTATCATCTCACATCCAACGCACCCTCGTGGAATAATTGTTAAATATCTGATACATGATATCCTTTCGATATTGCACCCAACTCTACGCCAATGTAAAGGTTTTGCAAGTGAGATTGCAGCATTCGCCTTATCTTGAAGTGAATGCCAAGATTGCTTCTTTGTTACCTTTTCAACTATTATTATACACTAGTAATAGTTGACACTACAGCTGCCCCCGTTCTGTATATTGTCGGTCAATAGTACTATTGCTCGTTGTGTAGTTCTTTGAAATATACCGATTCATAATGAAGATTTTCACACATATTCAATACAATAGGTGAGATAAATACAGGAAACGCAAGGTTCCATGCACAGTTTCAGCTCGATTTACACAGCTTTGATCAAAACATTCTCAGTTTCGAGAATAGTTTATTCTAAACCATAAGAAAAGATTTAATTAGGAGTTGAATTTTTCGCTATTTCTCTTTCACTTTTTACATTCAGTTCATTTTATTTGCCGGAAAGTAAGCCTTCGAAATTAAAAGGACGTTTTATCGATTCACGCTCGCGCATTCTAGTCTTATTTGAAACTTTATAACGGAAGGACATCTGTGAGCAGGGAATAAGTCAGCACAGAATTTGACTGTCGGCGAATTTTTGTAATCGCCCATCGTTCTGCTGGTGATAAGCTAGCCGTTGTTCACTCGTCTTGCTTGTTTGGGGCTGAGTCTTATTCCGGTCAAAGAGAGAGAAAGAGTGTCTGGCAAGGTTTCAAATATAAATCAAAGATTTGTGACCTTGTGTCTTGCAAACTCAGGGGCACCCAACGGGAAATTTTGAGAAAAAGACCTAAAAACAACAACAAAGCATGAATAAAGATTTCTGAGACTATTTTAAGCATTTTGGGAGATTGCTGGAAAAAAATTATCTGTTCCTCACTCCCAGCAAGACTGATGGAAGAGTTCCCAGCCAGCAACCTTACAACCTGCAACATGACTTACTGGGAAGTTTCATAGGGCACAATTTAGATCTTGAGTGGTAAGCAACCCATACAAGTAACCCGTAGCAGCTATTCTAGACTTCAAATCCCCTCTGACACCCTGAAATATCTTTTTTCCCAGCAACACTTTCCTTCCAAGGACTATTATTTCTTCCACATCTCCCAGCCAGCAGCTATATCGATAATGCGTCTCTATATCGATAATGCGTCTTGTACTGTCCGTTGTTGTGTGTTGTTATAGTTCTATTGCTTAATATTATTGTAACGAGGGGGCCTCCTCGTACAAGCCTTGTGGTTTTCTGAGGTCCCCTCGCCACATCTTTGTATAATGTAATGCTTGTGTAATCTTTATTGTGGAAATAATAAATAAATAAAATAAATAAAAGCAAAAATTTGTATGAAGAACAGATATTTTGAGGAACAGATCCATTGGGTGCCCCTGCAAACTCTCCAAGTGTTTATATATACACAATTAAACGCACCTTATAACCTCATCTGCGCTTAACGAGTGTCTTTTGGGCCATAACTTTCAAAACACCTGCTCCACAGAATGTCACTGCGTAACGCGAAAGAGTATAGAAGTATGACTGCACAATAAGTGTCACAAAATCTACCTGAGCGGTCCCTTCGGGATTTTCTGTCTTTACGACATCCTAACCATTTCGTACTCGCGGGTGCAAACAATCGAAACGTCATCATTACCTACCGATTCCTTGCGGCCCCTGTTCAAGCAAATCGAGATTTTTTTCTATATTGACTGTGTGACTATATTTCAACTGTAAGTACTTTCCTTAATGTACGCGCGAGTTACTAGAGTGACTCCTCGCGATTTCGCCTTCTGGGCGAAATCCCTGCGGGGGCAATGATTGTGTTCAAATATCGCAGTTTATGCTACCTCATATTGTGTAGTTCCAGAAAATATCCATCTCAAGGACTTTCTAATAAGTAACCATAGAGGCAATACCTTACCGTACTGACTACACTGAATAATGTCATCTGCAAAAGAACACGTTACATTCAAACTAAACACGACGTGAAATTTCATTACGTCATTTCTGTTAGAACATGTTACAGAAGGCTTAGAACACGACTAAATTACGGTAAATCAAATGTGAAATAAAGCAACAGCCTAAACAGCTGGATAACCAGAAGTTTATTCATGAGCGGATGACAATTGTATTAAAGAAAACTGTAGCGTAACACACTGGTAACAGTAAAATAACTTACTCAACGGAGAAGCTGTTATTTATTAATAACTCACCAACCTTATTCAGACCCCCTGGAAAAGACCTCTGTAAGCAGCCCCTCACCCCCTCGGAAATTGCCTCCTTTTGGAGCCCCACTACCCTCAGAATTTCCCTTGCCCTCAGTGGGGAGGAGGGGGGGGGGGGGGGGGGTGGATATTTTCTGGTACTACACATTTTCTTTAATTCACTTTGCCAGGAAATGAAACAACAAATGGAGGAGCAAACAACAGTCTTTGTGAAAATAACATACAAATCCCACAAGGAGGTTCCAAGACATATTCCTGTCGTCCCAAAGCATATGGCAGATATTTGTACATCAGAATACCTGGCAGAAACAAAATTTTGAGTCTCTGCGAGGTTGAAGTTTATTCATTAAGTAAGAGTGTTAATCTTTCCTCCTGTTTATTTGGTAGGTATCCATGATGCTTGTGTGTGTATCTTTTTTTCGCCTTTTACTAAACAAGTACCGTATTTATTCGATTATCCGCCCTGGGCGCTTATTAAATTTTTGGACCTTGAGAGTGGGCGCTTATTCGAGGCTGGGCGCTTATTAAATTTTCACCATTTTAAGCAAGTGAAAAATGTTTATTTTGCAACAAAACAATAAATGCTAATAACAAAACGCGAAGAAGTAACAAAGCAAGGTTTCTGTAAAATACTTTGAAGAAAACTCTGTCCTCGGGAAAGTCTCTTATTAGAATTTATTCACTCAAGTGGGTGGGGTGGGGGTGTGTGCTCATTTGACTTTGATTGGGAGGAGGAGGGGGTGGGCGCTTATTCGAGGCTGTTATTATTCTGTTTTAAAAAAATACTTGCCATGACTATCTTTTTATTCTGCACTGCAGACACACTACATGTATGTACAGCTGTACATGTACTTTGAACATTAACAAGTTGATTCAGAAATGCCTTCAATACTTGATTTTTCGCTGTTTAAGACTGTACTCTAAGAAAACTTCTAAGGGGCCCAATGCTCTATAGCTGTGAGATCCAGGATGCCCATGCCAGCATATGATTTCTGAGATTTTCTAGTCGCCCTTTAACACCAGGATAAAGTGACTACTATATGATTAAAACGCCCGATCACTGTTGTGGGAAGTCAAATCTCTTTCTTTTTTCCACGAGCTTGACGTGGCGAGAGTTTCACCTTTTCCAAAACAAAACGTGTTATTATTCTCTTGTCTTAAAGCGTCAGCGTGTCCAAATATGGCAATCCTGACAGGGACTTCAGGTATCATCACAAGTCCTTGTTTCCCGCAAAATTATGGTAATAACCACGATTGCAGCTGGAAAATCATGGCAAGTACAGGAAATACCGTCAAGTTGGTCATTCAAGACAGGGACATAGAAAGTGAAACTAACTGTCGCTACGACTATATACAAATTCAAAATGCTGTCATATATGGTAGTGGTGTGCTTCCTGGGCGTTTATGTGGTTCACTCACGAACAGTTTGACTTTTTCTTCTTACAACGAAACCTTGATTGTACGTTTTGTTACTGATGGTTCTGTAACAGCCCGTGGATTTAAAGCAAGATACACTGTTATTCCTGGTAAGTAGGAAGGATTATGTTTTGCAGTGCTTTGCGCTTTATCCAGTATAGTATGTTGCGCGGTATCTAGGCACAATCGTTTGTAACCACTAGAAATTTTTTGTTTGAGCATAGACGATTTCTGAATTTTGTCCTCAAAGATAGTCCTTTACATTTCTCTTGAAAGGTTTCCACTTTGCTCAATTAAGCATATTTAAAATCAGGGGCATAGCCAGCAATTTTTTCCATTTAAGCCCGATTTGAAGAGGTCCTGAGAAAACGAGCGAGGAGAGATTCATTCATTCATTCATGATCAGTCGTTTGTTCGTTCGTTCGTTCGTTCGTCCCTCCCTCCCTCCCTCCCTCCCTCCCTCCATCCATTCATTCAGAGAGTTGTAAAACTTTGGAACTTGAATGTAAACAGTGCTAGTATTGGTTCTGCATGGCGATAAGAAAACAAAAATGAGCACTCCTAGTATTATGTATTTGGTTGTTCATTGAAAAAACTTTATTGAATTTTGAAAAGAGTGAAAACATGAAAAGGCCTAATTAACACAAGTGGATTTCTTGACATTTTAAGAGCTTTTGCTCCTTGAATATCGGGTCAGTATGGGCTTCTTACCTAGATTTTCTTCCTTATTGCCTATGATGTGTTGAGGACTTAGTAGAAAGCCAAGTTATCGCCTAAGCCATAAACAGTTTTCAGAGGGAACATGAAGAACAGCGGGTCATCTTTGCTCAAAAATGTTGTGTCAAATGAGTAATTAGCAGTGATTCGTCAACGAACCGGTTCTTTTAGTTAAAAAAAGAAAATAATAATAACCGTGTCACAGTCACACCTTGATAGACAGTTTTTGAATTCTTTTTAAAGAACTCTGTTACACTCGAGTACATATCCTAAGGTCAATAAAGACGTGAGTGTCTCTTTAGCACTGCATGTCTCGCTTGTGTGTACTAGAACTAGGGATTCCATCAATATCGACGATCGTGCGTATATATTATTATATCTGAGAAAAACGAGTACTCAGAGAGTAAAATGGCGACTTTCTCAGGTCTTCAGCTGTTTCGTCCTTTGTATCTTTTAAGGAAGAGCTCGGGTACAAATTATACACTGGTAAAAAAAATTGTAACTTGACATTTCTTTACCCACGGAGCATTTAGGAGTTCTCAAGAAGTCGTCGAAACGTGTCCGTGCGTTCCAGATCGAAATGGAATTTGGAAGTGTTTATTTTTGAGGAGAGGGAATACCGAAATACACGGAGAAAAACCTCTCGAAGCAAGGACGAGAACCAACAACAAACTCAACCCACATACATGTATGGCGTCGACGCCAGGATTCGAACCGGACCACATTGGTGGGAGGCGAGTGCTACAGTGCTCTTACCACTGCGCCACTCCGCATTTTTGTTAGTTCTGCAACAGTCCACTGCTTTGTAGCCGCTGCGAAGCTTAAGTTTCAAACTGGCCACTGACCGAGTTAAGAGTGGTTGTCAGAGAAAACCGGGCAAAATGTTAAAAATGTCAACGGACGGGTTCAACAGAATAAGTTCATACTAACATCATAGATAGGACTGGTGGAGTAATGGACAAATATACCAAACATAGGTTCTTCACTGCCCTTCTATTAGGGATACGAGCATCACTTTATTCGACCCCCTCGGACGCCATTCTTATAAGCAAATTTTCACCATTTTCTGAAACTCACACAACCCGCAAAATTTAACGAGCGAACTTTATTTTTTGCATGCTATACAACACATCAAAGAACTACTTTCTAAAACCACAAGATTTGTTAAGTAGCCACGGACAAGACTAACAGTTTCTTATTTTAGCTGACCTAAACTCAGTGTCTGCAAACGAGCAAAAAATTGGGCATTTTTGAATTGATTTACAGCGCACGACTTAAATGACAGAAAAACTCTGACAGCCAAATTGCAGTCTACTATCATCCATGTAACCAAAACACTAATAATCATTTTGGGCCATTGAAACAGGAAGAAATTAGAGAACTCACATTTGTTATAGTTTCCAAGCTTTTTCTTGCAGACAGGACGATCCCTTTGCTCGTGCTTGTTTTAAGTCCTCTTCGTGAATTTTCTTTCATATTTCGCTGTAAAGTATGTTCAACAGCTGGAGGAAATATCAAAAAGCTCGAAATACTGCCTAGTTTACATTTTGAAGGGGCAAAAAGCACTGAACGATAGGGTGAAACTTGAAAATAACAAAGCGACGCCATCTTGAAAATTCAGCACTCAGGAGGGACTGGCACTAGTAACTGCCTTGTCCATAAGATGATGAATTACCAAATGGTTAAAGAGAAAAAAGAAGCAAACCGGCTAATCAGCCACCTATTACAGTCCCATTTCTTCTTCAATTACTACTTTCAGTTAAAATTAGCTTGTTTTGTGTCGTCCTTTTTTTATGGCGGAGTGATGGGGTGTGGTGAACAGGTGACCAATTGGCATTACTTTATTCAGTCTTCATTTGCTCTTCATTCACTTCATTTTGAGTTATCCCGTATAAGTCTCAGCGTTTCTTTGGACTCTTTATTGTATTATCTATTTTTGCGTCAGTCTTCAATCACCCTCCATGTCCAAAGGTCCACTCATCTCCTGTTCATGATTTCCTGATACACTTTTCATAGTCCGGAAGGCTTCGCCCGAAACACTACTAGCACAGCTTGGGGGAAGTGATTGACTAGTCATAAGCTTCATGGGGGGGAGGCTGAGTAGTTGCTCCTTGGACTTGGCTGTCTAGAGACTCAGTACAGGCACCTTGTAACAGTTAAGAGTTAGGTCCGTAATCTGACTAACTGTCAGTCACTAAAAATTTATCGATGTACGTTTGAGCAACTTGTTGTTCTAAATGAGTTTTGATTTCATTGAGCTTAAGTAATTTGTATTCATAACTTTTCAAAAGAGATTGAGCGGTTTTCTATGTAATAAAAGTGAACTTATCCAGTAATTTGCAGTGACACCTAAATCTGTAGAAAATTGTAAATACATTCCATTTACATCTGTAACTCAATGCGATATTCTAATTCCATGGTCTTATTCCTGTGAATTTCATGGAACTACATGGAGATCAATGGAATTCGATGCAGTAGTTTCCATGGAATTTCGTGGAACTTTTCCATTGAATTCCATTGAAATTGATGTCCTTATCCCCCATGGAATGCCATGGAAATTTTTTCCACGGAAATCGATGGAATTCCATGGAGGTATTTCTTACGGTATGTACCAAGTTATTTAAAGGGGCTATGTCACGCTATTTTCTACCTTTTTAAAGAGCTAAAGCGTGTTTTCGAATCAATTGAATTCCAAGAATAGGACTATATTTAGGCATTAAAACCGTTTCCTGTCGTCTGTTAATATGGATGGCAAGGATGATTGAAAATTGAAAAAATGGCCAGCCTTTTCAATGCAAAAAATTACCAAAAAATAATTATGGCTAGTGCTGTCTGATAAATTTTGTTTGGGACCTTATCCATAACTCTAAAGGAGCATTTTGTATAAGTGTATAGACACTAAGTAATGACTTCAGCACGTAATATTCCTAAAAACAGCAATATTCTCGAGACAAACCCCCTTTAACACCAGGATAAATTGACTACTATATGATTAAAACGCCCGATCACTGTTGTGGAAAGTCAAATCTCTTTCTTTTTTCCATGAGCTTTTCACCTTTTCCAAAACAAAACGTGTTATTATTCTCTTGTCTTAAAGCGTCAGCGTGTCCAAATATGGCAATCCTGATAGGGACTTCAGGCATCATTACAAGTCCTTTTTACCCACGAAATTATAGTAATAACCACAATTGCAGCTGGAAAATCATGGCAAGTACAGGAAATACCGTCAAGTTGGTCATTCAACACATGGACATAGAAAGTGGGACTAACTGTCGCTGCGACTATATACAAATTCAAAATGCTGTCATATATGGTAGTGGTGAGCCTCCTGGGCGTTTATGTGGTTCACTCACGAACAGTTTGACTTTTTCTTCTTACAACGAAACCTTGATTGTACGTTTTGTTACTGATGGTTCTGTAACAGCCCGTGGATTTAAAGCAAGATACACTGTTATTCCTGGTAAGTAGGAAGGATTATGTTTTGCAGTGCTTTGCGCTTTATCCAGTATAGTATGTTGCGCGGTATCTCGGCACAATCGCTTGTAACCACTAGAAATTTTTGTTTGAGCATAGACGATTTCTGAATTTTGTCCTCAAAGATAGTCCTTTACATTTCTCTTGAAAGGTTTCCACTTTGCTCAATTAAGCGTATTTAAAATCTGGGGCATAGCCAGCCTTTTTTCCATTTAAGCCCAATTTGAAGAGGTCCTGAGAAAGCGAGCGAGGAGAGATTCATTCATTCATTCATTCAGTCGTTTGTTCGTTCGTTCGTCTCTCCCTCCCTCTCTCCCTCCCTCCCTCCCTCCCTCCATCCATTCATTCAGAGAGTTGTAAAACTTTGGAACTTGAATATAAACGGTGCTAGTATTGGTTCTGCATGGCGATAAGAAAACAAAAATGAGCACTCCTAGTATTATGTATTTGGTTGTTCATGAAAAAACTTTATTGAATTTTGAAAAGAGTGAAATAAACATGAAAAGGCCTAATTAACACAAGTGGATTTCTTGACATTTTAAGAGCTTTTGCTCCTTGAATATCGGGTCAGTATGGGCTTCTTACCTAGATTTTCTTCCTTATTGCCTATGATGTGTTGAGGACTTAGTAGAAAGCCAAGTTATCGCCTAAGCCATAAACAGTTTTCAGAGGGAACATGAAGAACAGCGGGTCATCTTTGCTCAAAAATGTTGTGTCAAATGAGTAATTAGCAGTGATTCGTCAACGAACCGGTTCTTTTAGTTAAAAAAAGAAAATAATAATAACCGTGTCACAGTCACACCTTGATAGACAGTTTTTGAATTCTTTTTAAAGAACTCTGTTACACTCAAGTACATATCCTAAGGTCAATAGGGACGTGAGTGTCTCTTTAGCACTGCATGTCTCGCTTGTGTGTACTAGAACTAGGGATTCCATCAATATCGACGATCGTGCGTATATATTATTTTAGTATATACACACTCAGTGATCTTGGTGATTTAAGCAATCTGATTGGTTCGCTATCTCGGACTATTCAACAATATTCACCTCCTAGCGAGTGGATAATGTGTGAGCTCGTTTTTTTCCCATTTTCTTAGAGAAAGATCTTTTAAAAGTCGATAAAATCCTAGGGTTGACTTTTTTCAGGCAAGAAAAGACTTCGAAGGATTCAAAACGGCGTTTTTCCTTTTACTTTTGTTAAGTTTTGTGGTGGATGGATTGTTTACTATTCCCGTTTATTCGCCTAGAAGAGGCCGTTTCGTGAACTCAGCGTTTCCTAACAAGAAAAATTTGGCCCAAAAACGAAGTTTATTTATGACAAACAAATTTGAAAGCAAATGTTTGCAGAAATTCTACGTTTCAAGTAAACACGAGAAAGAATGCTACATGAAGACGACGTCTTACCTCGAGGAACCAAATCTCCATTTTTGTCAGCACTTCATGCGAAGAACGACACAACAAACCTTTTCGGCTATAAACTTGGCGAGTCAACAGAAAACAACGAAGCTCTTCTTTTCTTCTCAGGTAAGGAAACAATTCAAACTTTTGGCTGTTCCAATTAAGTCATTACGCTTTTGTTTGCGAAGTGATAAGGTTGTGAATTGCCATGTTTGAAAATTCTATTAAGATCTATTTTTAAACTGTCGCGTGTCCAGCTGACCTGATCTGTCAATCAAATCGTACTCTTTAATGGTTTCCTCTCGCTCTCCGTTTTTGTTGAGATCACTTTGTGTGTATATACTAAAACAATTATTCTTTTCAATCTCGGTGAATAGTGGCTTTAGGAATATTTACCTCGCCACTTCGTGGCTCGGTAAATATTTTGCCACTATTCACCTTGATTTCAAAGAATAATTGTTAAATATCTGAGAAAAACGAGTACTCAGAGAGTAAAATGGCGACTTTCTCAGGTCTTCAGCTGTTTCGTCCTTTGTATCTTTTAAGGAAGAGCTCGGGTACAAATTAGGCACTGGTAAAAAAAATTGTAACTTGACATTTCTTTACCCACGGAGCATTTAGGAGTTCTCAAGAAGTCGTCGAAACGTGTCCGTGGGTTCCAAATCGAAATGGAATTTGGAAGTGTTTATTTTTGAGGAGAGGGAATACCGAAATACACGGAGAAAAACCTCTCGAAGCAAGGACCACGGGCACCCAACGAGAATATAGTTCAAAACCACTTAAACATAGCATTATTAAATGTATTTTAGTATTTACATGGTAGATATAGGCATATTTTTATCCCCTAAAAATTTTTCATCTGTTCGGATTTCCTAGCTGAAAGTCTAGTGATCCGAAAATTATAGGGATCAAAACTTACCTTTTCGAAAATTTTAGCCAGAAAATAGGTTCCCGAAAATTCTAGGTGAAGTTTTTAGGGTAAATATTATTTTAAAATGGGCAAGTATACCATTTTTTATTTGTTCGAAAATCCTAGGAGAGGTATGCAAGCAAGAAAGTTTACAACAAATGTTCCGAAAATTCTAGATCTCAAATCGTCTTCCGAACAGATATTTTTCCGAAAATTGTCGTTGGGTGCCCCTGAAGGACGAGAACCAACAACAAACTCAACCCACATACATGTATGGCGTCGACGCCAGGATTCGAACCGGACCACATTGGTGGGAGGCGAGTGCTACAGTGCTCTTACCACTGCGCCACTCCGCATTTTTGTTAGTTCTGCAACAGTCCACTGCTTTGTAGCCGCTGCGAAGCTTAAGAGCGGATGTCAGTAAATATCGACCAGAGGTCTACAAAACTGAAAAATCGAAAATTCTCAAAAAAATTCACAAAGTAGCACTAGGTAAGCTATTAACATAAATGTAATTTTTACTTCGATCCGATAATTATTTTCCACGTACGGGGGGGTTATTGGATTCGCGGCTCTCGGACCGGGTGTTCCATGCCGGAGACCATGTGTCACAAAAAAATCGTTTTAAAATTCAAATCCATTGTAATGTGGACAACAAATAACTTATTCAGAAGAGTACTTAATTGCACACATTCTAAGTGGTGATTTACTCAGTTTCAACGAAAGTGTAATATTTTGGAGATTTTTCATTATTTTCAATATTTTGAACGTTTTCGTTCAATGAAAAAATGGCAAATTTCAAAGCCCAAAATCGTCGACTGGTACCTCGATTTCAGTAACGAGTCTTGTACCACGTTAAAGAGCGTTATCTCTTCTTTCAAAATCTGTGTTCAAAACTACGGGCAACTTAAAAGAAAATGTTTGAGGCCAAAAAATACTAGTAGTACTTTTCTGAAACTTGAGCTTTCCAGACTCAGCGGGCCGATGCTAAAAACTCCAAAAAACTCAATAAGAAATCAGTTTGAGTAACAGTGATTTAACGTTATCAGCTATCAGAAATCAACACGTGTTTATCGAGCGATCTGATAAAATTTAAAGCCGTTTTCCAACAAGAAAAGCAGAGTTTAGCCATCTTCTGCTACCAAACGTACGAGTGACGTAAGGTTGTCAAAGGGCAAAGCACAATAATAAACTTCAAAAAGCACAACGTTTCTGCGTCCAGGAATTAGACTTTAGCGGACAGAACACTGCCTACGAGTGTATGTTTCATACCTTAGCATGGGTTTCCTAGATACTGGAAATAAAAAACATCAAGGACAGCATCGGCAAGACCATCTTCGGCTGCTCTCAAACGACGGAGATTGCGTTACTTTTCACAGATTGACCGCTTACCACCTGTTTTTGGGCTCGCATTTCGACGGAACGCTTGCCTGGAGAGGCGCGGGGCACGGATCTGAACTCTTCTTCACGAGACATTGAGCTGAATTTATGGGAAATATGCCACCACCAACAACAACATGGGCTTTTTTTCGGGTATTTGTCGTTTTTTATGCGTAAAGTTCGGGTAAGCAGATTCTCGCAAAAACCATTTGGCTTAAAAAATGTGTTTAAAAGCCTACCCTGGATTTGAAGCAAAAAGTATTTCCTCGAAATAAGCTAAAAATACCCAATTCACGCGGTGAAAAAATGGATGATTATGGAAGGATTATCGAATTCTTGCCTAACCTGAGAGATTTCCCGTGATGTAGGATTAGGGCTAGGAAGAAAACCCATAACCTGCTCCTGTCGTTGTGAATTTCCTCAAGATCAAAAATTTCAGTAAGAACCGAAAACAACAGCTTAAAGGAGGTGCACACAACTTGAACTAGCCAGGGAAAAGGGGCTTCTGATTGAGCTAAACTGTCATTGATGCACGGTGCAATTAGGTAGACCTGTTAATATCCCCCGCGCAACCACATGGGGAGTACTTTGAAGCGGTCCTGTCGGGGACTTTCGGGGGTGGGGGGCGGGGCAAATCGAAAATAACTTCTCTTTGTTTTTGTGAAGTACATCATTTCTCGCACGGTTGACAAGGCGAAGGCGGACTCCGTACCTTTGGAAAGGCCCTTTTGAAACATGTCCTGGCAACATGCAGGGCATCACGAAATTAACGTCAACACCTTGAATCAACTCCATGAACAGGGAGAGGCGATAAGTCCCATCTTGTCTAGACGTGAATAGTCTGTCCACAGTCATTTTTCATTTTGTATTTCGGGACCGTTTGACAGCGTACGAGTGAACCGGAGCGCAGTAACAAGCCCTAACCCCACCCCATTGCCCTTGCGGTCAATAAACCATCGCGTTTTTCTTTTTTTTTTATGCGCGTTCGAGAACCTCCAAAGGGAATATTGAGGGTCTTTGTACAGTTTCAGTTTATTTTACCGACAAAAAAGAACAAAACAAAGCAAAAGACAAGTATACAGAAACACGCAGAAGCAATGTGGTGAGGAAGCCCAAAAAGAAACCATAAGGCTTAGGTCATCCCCTTTTCGTTCGTTTAGCGTCGAATAGGTTTCCTGGTTTTGGGTGGGTCGGTCGGTGGGGTGAAAAAAAAATCATAAGATATCTGAGAACGGGAGGCCTGAAACACCAGCATCATTGCCGTGGAGACTGAAAACAACAAGACATGGTCACCAAATCGACACAAATTTAATATGGCGGAAAATTTGATGGTCAATTTCATAAAAAAAGGCCCAAGAAGGGTAAAACGCAAAGAGGATACACCACCGAACGTTTTATGCCTCGAAATGATGTTATAATGCTAATTTTTTAGATTAAAAGAATTAATCTAAGTCCAAAAAATATAAACCTTGTCGTTTCTTTTTCTTGCTTTTTTAAAAAATGCCAAAAAACTGGGTCTTTTGGTCGACACTAAACGAAGAAAAAATTAATATAGGAATTAAGCTCCCCTAAAGTATAAAAGTATAAGTTTACAAGGACAGGATCGAACGTATACTGAGTAACTAAATGAGAAAAATGTGATCAAAATCAAATGAAAGGCTAAGAGCCTAAGCGCTGTCTGATAACGAAACGGTAAACAAGAAGTGCTGCCTCTCATTTAAAAGAGACGTGAAATACTGGGTGGACCACATCCTGAACTCCCGCGAAAACCGCAAGAGAGGAACGCTCAGGGCTAAGGAGACTAAACAGGGGCGTAGCTACTTGTACGCACGGTTTGCACGTGCGTACCCGAAAACATTGAGGGAAAAAAATAGAGTGAAATAAACATAACTAAAAAAAATCGGTTTCCAGAGAAGCGACGACATTAATTGGAGAACCGAATCTTGGATGATTTATTTATATAGCAAGCTTGATGATGTAAAGCGTGAACGCGTTGTTTTCTCCACGACCTGTCTTCGGAGTAGACGAAGTAGGGCACAATTACGTCAATGTGTGGTGCTTTTGTCGGTCAAAAATAATGTGACAAAAAGGGGTAAAAAGAGTCATTTGTAAACTAAAGTCGGAGGTACTACAAGCTTGATTTTTAATAGCTGAATTAATGATAAACGGTTGACGTCAATGAACATAACAAGCCGACAGAATTAAAGAATTTTAGAGGTTGTGTCATTTCATAAACAGCAAAAATGCTTTTGCTTACAACCGTTAACCCCACCTTTAATAAACGCACCTTAAAAAAATGTTGAGATTTGGGGTGGTGGGGGGGGGGGGGGGGGGGGGAAGGTGGGGAAGAAGATGTAGAAAAAGTTGGGCGTACCTCCGGAAAAATCCTGACTACGCACCTGCTAAAGCCTGAAACTGAACAACAGGAGTCTTGACGAAACGTCCTCAGTTATCACCTGTCCGGGGTCGTACTTTCAAGGAAACGCTGATCAAGAATCACTCATGACGGAATGAAAACTCCTCGTAGCTTCCAGCGAAAAAAGGAGTGACAACAGTGGTAAGCGGTCGTTCTGTGAAATGTAACGCAATCTTTGCCGTTTACGATCTTTCGGCGCTTGGATTTGAAACGTTGTTGTTTGGTATGTTCTCCCGTGTGGATACTTGACATTTCCAATATATGGAAACACCATGCTAAGGTACGAACAACAGACATTCACAACATTGTTTTGTACGCTAAAATCTGATTTCATGGACGTAAAACGTTTTGAATTTTAAGACTTTTTATATTAGTGCTTTGCCCTTCCTTTGACAACTTCACGTGACTGGTGAACTTGGCAGGAGTTGACAGCTTAAATCTGCTTTTCTTGATACTGAAACGGCATTAATTTATATCAGATCGCTGTATAAACACGTTTTGGTTTCTGAAAGCTGATAACATGAAACCACTATTGCTCAAACTGATTTCTTACTGTATTTTTCCAAGTTTTTAGCATCGGCCCGCTGAGTCTGGAAAGCTCAAATTTCAGAAAAGTACTACTTGTATTTGTTGGCCTCAAACATTTTCTTTTAAGTTGCCCGTAGTTTTGAACACAGATTTTGAAAGAAGAGATAACGCTCTTTAACGTGGTATAAGACTCGTTACTGAAATCGAGGTACCAGTCGACGATTTTGGGCTTTGAAATTTGCCATTTTTTCATTGAACGAAAACGTTCAAAATATTGAAAATAATGAAAAATCTCCAAAATATTACACTTTCGTTGAAACTGAGTAAATCACCACTTAGAATGTGTGCAATTAAGTACTCTTCTGAATAAGTTATTTGTTGTCCACATTACAATGGATTTGAATTTTAAAACGATTTTTTTGTGACACATGGTCTCCGGCATGGAAAACCCGGTCCGAGAGCCGCGAATCCAATAACCCCCCCGTACGTGGAAAATAATTATCGGATCGAAGTAAAAATTACATTTATGTTAATAGCTTACCTAGTGCTACTTTGTGAATTTTTTTGAGAATTTTCGATTTTTCAGTTTTGTAGACCTCTGGTCGATATTTACTGACATCCGCTCTTAAGTTTCAAACTGGCCACTGACCGAGTTAAGAGTGGTTGTCAGAGAAAACCGGGCAAAATGTTAAAAATGTCAACGGACGGGGGTCAACAGAATAAGTTCATACTAACATCATAGATAGGACTGGTGGAGTAATGGACAAATATACCAAACATAGGTTCTTCACTGCCCTTCTATTAGGGATACGAGCATCACTTTATTCGACCCCCTCGGACGCCATTCTTATAAGCAAATTTTCACCATTTTCTGAAACTCACACAACCCGCAAAATTTAACGAGCGAACTTTATTTTTTGCATGCGATACAACACATCAAAGAACTACTTTCTAAAACCATAAGATTTGTTAAGTAGCCACGGACAAGACTAACAGTTTCTTATTTTAGCTGACCTAAACTCAGTGTCTGCAAACGAGCAAAAAATTGGGCATTTTTGAATTGATTTACAGCGCACAACTTAAACGACAGAACAACTCTAACAGCCAAATTGCAGTCTACTATCATCCATGTAACCAAAACACTAATAATCATTTTGGGCCATTGAAACAGGAAGAAATTAGAGAACTCACATTTGTTATAGTTTCCAAGCTTTTTCTTGCAGACAGGACGATCCCTTTGCTCGTGCTTGTTTTAAGTCCTCTTCGTGAATTTTCTTTCATATTTCGCTGTAAAGTATGTTCAACAGCTGGAGGAAATATCAAAAAGCTCGAAATACTGCCTAGTTTACATTTTGAAGGGGCAAAAAGCACTGAACGATAGGGTGAAACTTGAAAATAACAAAGCGACGCCATCTTGAAAATTCAGCACTCAGGAGGGACTGGCACTAGTAACTGCCTTGTCCATAAGATGATGAATTACCAAATGGTTAAAGAGAAAAAAGAAGCAAACCGGCTAATCAGCCACCTATTACAGTCCCATTTCTTCTTCAATTACTACTTTCAGTTAAAATTAGCTTGTTTTGTGTCGTCCTTTTTTTATGGCGGAGTGATGGGGTGTGGTGAACAGGTGACCAATTGGCATTACTTTATTCAGTCTTCATTTGCTCTTCATTCACTTCATTTTGAGTTATCCCGTATAAGTCTCAGCGTTTCTTTGGACTCTTTATCGTATTATCTATTTTTGCGTCAGTCTTCAATCACCCTCCATGTCCAAAGGTCCACTCATCTCCTGTTCATGATTTCCTGATACACTTTTCATAGTCCGGAAGGCTTCGCCCGAAACACTACTAGCACAGCTTGGGGGAAGTGATTGACTAGTCATAAGTTTCATGGGTGGGGAGGCTGAGTAGTTGCTTCTTGGACTTGACTGTCTAGAGACTCAGTGCAGGCACCTTGTAACAGTTAAGAGTTAGGTCCGTAATCTGACTAACTGTCAGTCACTAAAAATTTATCGATGTACGTTTGAGCGACTTGTTGTTCTAAATGAGTTATGATTTCATTGAGCTTAAGTAATTTTTATTCATAACTTTTCAAAAGAGATTGAGCGGTTTCCTATGAAATAAAAGTGAACTTATCCAGTAATTTGCAGTGACACCTAAATCTGTAGAAAATTGTAAATACATTCCATTTACATCTGTAACTCAATGCGATATTCTAATTCCATGGTCTAATTCCTGTGAATTTCATGGAACTCCATGCAGATCAATGGAATTGGATGCAGTAGTTTCCATGGAATTTCGTGGAACTTTTCCATTGAATTCCATTGAAATTGATGTCCTTATCCCCCATGGAATGCCATGGAAATTTTTTCCACGGAAATCGATGGAATTCCATGGAGGTATTTCTTACGTTATGTACCAAGTAATGTAAAGGGGCTATGTCACGCTATTTTCTACCTTTTTAAAAAGCTAAAGCGTGTTTACGAATCAATTGAATTCCAAGAATAAGATTATATTTAGGCATTAAAACCGTTTCCTGTCGTCTGTTAATATGGATGGCAAGGATGATTGAAAATTGAAAAAATGGCCAGCCTTTTCAATGCAAAAAATTACCAAAAAATATTTATGGCTAGTGCTGTCTGATAAATTTTGTTTGGGACCTTATCCATAACTCCAAAGGAGCATTTTGTATAAGTGTATAGACACTAAGTAATCACTTCAGCACGTAATATTCCTAAAAACAGCAATATTCTCGAGACAAACCCCCTTTAACACCAGGATAAATTGACTACTATATGATTAAAACGCCCGATCACTGTTGTGGGAAGTCAAATCTCTTTCTTTTTTCCACGAGCTTGACGTGGCGAGAGTTTCACCTTTTCCGAAACAAAACTTGTTATTATTCTCTTGTCTTAAAGCGTCAGCGTGTCCAAAGACGGCAATCCTGACAGGGACTTCAGGCATCATCACAAGTCCTTTTTACCCACGAAATTATAGTAATAACCACAATTGCAGCTGGAAAATCATGGCAAGTACAGGAAATCGCGTCAAGTTGGTCATTCAAGACATGGACATAGAAAGTGGGACTAACTGTCGCTGCGACTATATACAAATTCAAAATGCTGTCATATATGATAGTGGTGAGCTTCCTGGGCGTTTATGTGGTTCACTCATCAACAGTTTGACTTTTTCTTCTTACAACGAAACCTTGATTGTACGTTTTGTTACTGATGGTTCTGTAACAGCTCGTGGATTTAAAGCAAGATACACTGTTATTCCTGGTAAGTAGGAAGGATTATGTTTTGCAGTGCTTTGCGCTTTATCCAGTATAGTATGTTGCGCGGTATCTCGGCACAATCGCTTGTAACCACTAGAAATTTTTTGTTTGAGCATAGACGATTTCTGACTTTTGTCCTCAAAGATAGTCCTTTACATTTCTCTTGAAAGGTTTCCACTTTGCTCAATTAAGCATATTTAAAATCAGGGGCACAGCCAGCCATTTTTTCCATTTAAGCCCGATTTGAAGAGGTCCTGAGAAAGCGAGCGAGGAGAGATTCATTCATTCATTCAGTCGTTTATTCGTTCGTTCGTTCGTTCGTCCCTCCCTCCCTCCCTCCCTCCATCCATCCTTTCATTCAGAGAGTTGTAAAACTTTGGAACTTGAATGTAAACGGTGCTAGTATTGGTTCTGCATGGCGATAAGAAAAAAAAAATTGAGCACTCCTAGTATTATGTATTTGGTTGTTCATGAAAAAACTTTATTGAATTTTGAAATGAGTGAAAACATAAAAAAGGCCTAATTAACACAAGTGGATTTCTTGACATTTCAAGAGCTTTTGCTCCTTGAATATCGGGTCAGTATGGGCTTCTTACCTAGATTTTCTTACTTATTGCCTATGATGTGTTGAGGACTTAGTAGAAAGCCAAGTTATCGCCTAAGCCATAAACAGTTTTCAGAGGGAACATGAAGAACAGCGGGTCATCTTTGCTCAAAAATGTTGTGTCAAATGAGTAATTAGTAGTGATTCGTCAACGAACCGGTTCTTTTAGATAAAAAAAGAAAATAATAATAACCGTGTCACAGTCACACCTTGATAAACAGTTTTTGAATTATTTATAAAGAACTCTGTTACACTCAAGTACATATCCTAAGGTCAATAGGGACGTGAGTGTCTCTTTAGCACTGCATGTCTCGCTTGTGTGTACTAGAACTAGGGATTCCATCAATATCGACGATCGTGCGTATATATTATTATATCTGAGAAAAACGAGTACTCAGAGAGTAAAATGGCGACTTTCTCAGGTCTTCAGCTGTTTCGTCCTTTGTATCTTTTAAGGAAGAGATTCTAATTTGTCACAGAAGAAGGATGAGAGGCAGCCCGGTTCAGTTTAGATTTAGCGAGAATACGGCTCTTCCGACTATGAAATTTGAGTTACTTTCTTTGCAAAATAGAATTGCAGAGCGAAGCTAGTTCTTAAAGGGACACAGTCAGCTGATGCAGATGCGCATTAGATGCCATTTCTTAGCTGATTTGCATGTTAGAAGACGCGCATGAAACAGAAGTGAGAAGCGTATCCGGAATACTCTAAGCAAACCTTGTAGCGTTTAACTAGTTACAAGCCGAAATCGTGATTATAGACCCTAAATCATATCAGAACACTCATTTTTTTATATATATACCGTTGAGAATTCACCGATGGATTTGTCCAGACATCGACGAATCCTTTCGAACGTTAGTAAAGGTGAGAAATTACGCGAAGTCTGAATCATTGTCGAAGGTTCAAGGCCGAGAAAGATTGATTTTCCACGTACACGTAACTACTTACACCGTTTTCCAAATATATAAAATGATTATTTGCTCGCCAGTGTGTTTGATTCATTTCTCTTGTTATTTTGGTAAACGAAGGCGATTCCTCTAGATGTATCCGACACGTACATTTAATTTCAGGTTGAGATAAACGCTTTTCAAACTTGCAAAACTAGTGTCCAGGTCAGCGCGGTCCCATAGCTGACTGTGTCCCTTTATATCGATTTTCAAGTAAAGCAAACTAAAGTAACGAACCATTTAAATGGAATATTTTGTTCGAAATTGCGTTTTACATCGATCAATGCAGAATAAGCATAGTTACCCAGAGCATGAAATGAAATATTTTTTTAAGCCATTGGCTAAGGAGCCAAAAAAAAGTGGTGGCCATGTGAACACACCCGTTTTTTCAAGTACCCACGCTGGAATTCGGGCACGGTGCCGTTGCCCAAGTACAAGGACGAGCTCGGGTACAAATTAGTGCACCGGTAAAAAAATTGTAACTTGACATTTCTTTACCCACGGAGCATTTAGGAGTTCTCAAGAAGTCGTCGAAACGTGTCCGTGCGTTCCAGATCGAAATGGAATTTGGAAGTGTTTATTTTTGAGGAGAGGGAATACCGAAATACACGGAGAAAAACCTCTCGAAGCAAGGACGAGAACCAACAACAAACTCAACCCACGTACATGTATGGCGTCGACGCCAGGATTCGAACCGGACCACATTGGTGGGAGGCGAGTGCTACAGTGCTCTTACCACTGCGCCACTCCGCATTTTTGTTAGTTCTGCAACAGTCCACTGCTTTGTAGCCGCTGCGAAGCTTAAGTTTCAAACTGGCCACTGACCGAGTTAAGAGTGGTTGTCAGGGAAAACCGGGCAAAATGTTAAAAATGTCAACGGAAGAGGGTCAACAGAATAAGTTCATACTAACATCATAGATAGGACTGGTGGGTAATGGACAAATATACCAAACATAGGTTCTTCACTGCCCTTGTATTAGGGATACGAGCATCACTTTATTCGACCCCCTCGGACGCCATTCTTATAAGCAAATTTTCACCATTTTCTGAAACTCACAGAACCTGCAAAATTTAACGAGCGAAGTTTATTTTTTATTTTTTAAAACCATAAGATTTGTTAGGAGCGGCTTTCCGTTCAAAATTTGATTTCGCTCATTTTTGGCTCATCGACAACCCTTAATGAGTAATGAAACGTGCTGTTGTTAGTTTTCCCAAATAACGTGTTCTTTTTTTGTTAAAATTTGAGAAAACTCATTTTGCCCGTTCGGAGCTCAAAATCCACTCCCGGTAAAACGAAATTTTACACAAACTTCAGTGACTCGTACGTCAAACCACGACGATTTGGCAGCCTTTGAAAAACACGAATAGTTTTTATGACCCTTTCTCTCTTATAAGACGATACATTTGTGAAAGCTGTAATGATTTTGTGTCCAAAAAGGTATTGTTAAAAAAGGCCATATTGACAATTTCTACCGTTCAAAATTAAAGGAATAAAATAATGCAAATTTTTACAAGGCGGTATAACTTAAAATTTCGCAAATTGACTTCCTACGGCTTGACTAGGCCCCAATGTAGCAGAAAATCGAAACAAATATCTGGGCAAACGAGTTAAGAACGAATGTCGCTAAGGACTGAGTAAAATTGGAAATGGTCAAACAAAACCTTGCCTCATACTTTGTGTGTAGTTGTGTGTAGTTAGAAAAAATTTTGCCGAACACGGCATCACCGCAAGAAAAATCGGTGGATCACCGTCACCGCAATATCTATTTTCAGTCTGATGATTTTAGCGTCAGTACAAGATAAAGCTTTCAAGATTTTGCCTTTGACCTTAAGAAAACCTCTGAAACAACACATAACGAGGCCAAAGCTGTAGTTACTCTGGCTATGCTTTTCGATCTTGGTTGTTAGGGACTGTGCAATAATTATCAGGAGGGGGGGGGCTGAAAAACTAGAGGGGGGGCATTACATAAAATTGCTGCCAAGATAGTGGGGGCTCAGAGTAAAATCACTCATTTGACCGAGGGGGGGCCTTAAGTTTTATTCGAAATGGAATAAAAGATTCTCAATACAGGCATCATGATAGACTGTAACAAATATCAATACGAACAGCTGTTGAACGATTATTGAAAATATTCCATCAAAATGAAAAGCAAATTCACAACTGATCAATTTTAACCCGTCCTCTAATTAATTGAGCTGATACTATGTAAAGCAAAAATCATGAACTTGTTTTTCAGCTTTCCCCATAAAACAATGGGAATCAAACAGATCTTGTAGACAAGCTTCGTCGTTTTTTTATGTGAATAAAAGTAATGTTTCTTCATCGACTGAATCGATTTGCTGAATTCCATATATATATCTGGCTCATAACAAAGTTCAACACGGCTCTGCTCCCAAGGATCTAAATATAATGCAAGCTCTTTTTCGTCTGTTATTTGAAGTGTGCAATCTCCTGTTCTTTGATTTTTTTCTCTGCTCCTTTCTCTTTCTGGCTTCAGAAGTTTTAGATTTTGAGCCAATGTGGTAAGCAGCCCGGTACTTACCAAATGCTTTGTCTAAATCTTCAATCAAGCGATCAACATCCTTCTCGATACTAGATGTTACATAATAACGTTTGTCATTATTGAAGCTGTGATGGAAGCTCAGTCCAGTTTTGAGTTTACCAGTGTTTTCAGAGAAGAGGCTGGGTGGGTGGTGGGATGGAGGGGGGGGGGGGGGGGTTGGGGGGGTGTGAAGTTATTTTTAACATAACAGAGGGGGGCTAGAACTAATCTTTTTTGTTTTGGAGGGGGGGGTACTGTCTAAGTTTTTGCTAGATAACTCTAGTTTTTCAGCCCCCCCCCCCCCCTCCTGATAATTATTGCACAGTCCCTTACGTACACTTTGACTCTAGAATCCTAGAAGATCTATGAACTTGAGCGGAAAAATTACCGCTGCCTCGTGCTACAAGAATATTTCCGGAGAGTCGCTTGTCCTGAAATTAATTAACATTGTCACAGAAAAATACTTCCAGTCTCCTTTCTTGAATATTTAAGTTTCAGGCTTTGAAACCTTTTAACTATGGGTACTCAGGCAATACACCGTATGCATGATGACGTAACACGCCCGAAAGGCAGTATGGTAGTTGTAGTCACGCTCAAATCCAAGATGGCGGCCAGTTGTGCTAGTAGTGGGGGAAAAAGGAAAAGTACGTAGAACATATTTAAGCCATTAGCATAACTACAGCCTTACTACCTTCATAAGATATTGGCGGGGTTGACTGGTAAACAATCCTGAATAATGATACAACTCCCTGGTAGGGAAGGGTGGGGTTGGAATTGTCATGGGTTTGGGTATAAGAGGGGTTTGAAACCCTTACCCTGTTAAGGCCAAAAATAACCTTAAGTGACTACACTATTTTGGAAAAAACCTCCCCATAGGGCTTATATCTGGTCCTGAAAATGATTTCGTGGATTTCGTGTTGATTGATGACCTGCTAACCTGGCCCCGGTTGTTCAAACGTTGGATAGCGCTATCCACCGGATAAATCACTATCCAGCGGATAAGTATTACGCAAATCAATTACGCTATCCGCTGGATAGTGATTTATCCGGTGGATAGCGCTATCCAACGTTTGAACAACCCGGGCCTGAAGGACGAACCTCTCCAATTTCGTATTGCTTCAAAATACCCTGACGTTTCCACACCCTGTTTAGGACACACTTGCTTGAATTATATACTCTATTCAGATCCTGTTCAGGGCAGAGAGGCCAAATTACATAAACCAGCGGCACGTTCCTGTATAGGTCATATATCGAATATCTTTAATTTTCAAACCCAGAACAGCCCGCGACTCATTTATTCTAGCCAAAACTAGTTTTCGCGTTACCACGTTGGCTTGAAATTTTATTCTTTCTTTAATTTTTTTTCTCTGTTATTTCTTTTTTAAACAAAAAAAAAAATACACCTTACCCCTCCCCCTTGTCCCTCCCCCCTAGTCTCCCGCGGCCCGTTCACGCGCTTGATATCAATAGCTATTTGACCCATTTGAGGAAGTAGACAAAAAAAGGTCAAATAGTGATCCAAACAGCGTCTTAAAGGTCCCAGAAGGTCCAACGACCTTGGAGTAGGTTTAGACAGATATCAGATTGACCTCCGTACGACCTTATACAGTTAAGACTAGCTACGATATTCAGATACAGAGACAATGCGTGTTACTTACCAAATGCATTCTACAAACGTCGCGAGTCTCTTTTCCTCCTTGTTTATGGAGCATCGAAATTTGTTTTTCCACCTATAGTCTTCTCCACCTTTGCCCTCCTCGTAAAAAAAAAGCTACGCAATGAACTACGCATTCAGGATCGACAGGATCAGCTGCGTCAGTCGCAAAGTTTTCGCTCATCTTGCCTGACGGACGTACATGTGGCGATCCGGGTCGCGAAGGTCACGTTGCTTATCAAGTTACTTAATATAAATGAAAAACAGGCTTAGGATTGGTGACGGGCAGCGTATTTAATATTAACTAGAGAGTATTAGAGGACCCTTAGAGTGTATTTTATTTCAAATCAAACATGATGGAGGCTAAATTTAGAACTGACAAGCTTCAAAATGGAAACTGGAAACTGCGACACCGCAGATAACTTCGTTTCACCTAGCCTGCGAAAACATCCGTTTCTCCTCGCTCTTCGCCGCTGGGGACGTTTCGCGAGAAGGAAACGCGAAACGTCCCCAGCGGCGAAGAGCGAGGAGAAACGGATGTTTTCGCAGGCTACGTTTCACCGAACACCGCAGACTTTAAGACGCAAACATCGCACACCGTGAGGTTTAAGAACACCGCAACACCGCAAGCTGAGATTTTATTCACCGCAACACCGCATGAAAAAATGCCCAACACCGCCAACACGGCAAATCCCCAATGTCCCCCTCTAGTTAGTACTTCAGATGAAACTACTCACTGTGGCATTTGTTTGACTTCTAACAAAAACCTGCACTGGGCCTTTAAGGGGGGGGGGGGGGGGGGCGGGGGGGGAGTTTGGGCCAAAAATTGCATTTTTGGGGACAATTTTCTCCTTGAAAACTGGAGTTTTGTTAGGTAAATATTTCAGAAAGCAGACTAACAGTTAAAAATCTGTTTACATGATAGCAAAATATCATCCTTCCTCTCAATAAAAATGTTATCAATTTTTCTTTAGGCCCCCCCCCCCTGACGGCCCCTGTTCATTGTCATTTACAAGGGGGGAAACGTTTTTTCAAAAAGGCTTAAAAATAGACATTTTTGAACCCCTTTTTTTCTTACTAGCACTCCGATTTAGATCGAAATTGAAACAGGAAGTAAATATTTCACCCTTTGTGAACCATTTCATGCTTAAAAATCTGTGGGCACTCAATACATTTTTGCATGCCAATCAAATGAAAATGTATACCTGAGACAAAATAATAAATTTTCGCAACTTTTGGTCGCCGCTATCTTTCTTTTAAATCATGTCTTTGGGGCGATGTTAAGCAAGAACGTTGGATGGTTCTTATATATAGATTGCATTCCTTTACGTTTTACAGTCAGTTATTGAGCACATTAACGATTTTTGGTTTACATCGTGTGGCTCGCGATTGATTTATGCAAATTACAAGGAAAATATAATTCGACGTTTTCCAGCAAAATAAATCACTTCGATGGGATTATTAATAGATAACTGACACAGTACAGACCATGAACAAAATAATTAATGCGAGAAACATTTCAGAGCCAAAGTCAAATCACTCACAAGTCACGGTTAGATCTCATCCATGCATGTCGTTGCGTTGAAACTCCCTCTCTCATCTTCCCATATTCAATGCACACCTCTAAGTTTCCTTTCACTTTGACAACCTGCCAATTTACTGGAGCTGCTTATAGAAAGACGTGTCCTATTGTATTGTGTGTATTGTGTCCTACGTGTCCTATTGTTCTCTCCCCTGTACATTGTACGAATCTATAAATAAATAAATAAATAAATAAATCAAAAAATATAAAAAATAAATTTTCTTCACCGTGGAAGAAAATGTAGAAAATGGTGTTCTGTTGGATTGTCTTGCAATTTTCCAGCAGATTTCTCAAGGTAACCGGCATAGTCTTAGTCACGCAATGTGTCACGTCCTAAGCGCTACCGGCTTGACACCATTATTTTATAATACAGTACTTCTTTCCTCTACTGTACAAATATTAAAATATTCAAGAATTCATGAAATTGTTATTAAGTATAATGTCAGGAAGACAGTGAACCCCATTTTATTTAGACTTAGACCCTTTTGAAAGTCCTTTTCTACGTATTGTTGATCAAAATTCAACGCCGACTTGAATCCCGGGGGGTACTCCCTAAAATGGCCTATACGGAAAGGCTCCACCCTAAAGGGGTACCATTTTCAGGCTTTAAGTATATGAGAGGGTTGAGATTTCACTTGTTGAAGTATATGAAAGGATAGGGAAAACTGCCGTTTCGGTTGGTAAAAAAGCCCATAAAGGGCTTACAGATGCATTACATCCCTGTGGAAAGAGCTGAGTAATCGGTCTGGTTTTGTGATTTATTCATATTTTAAAGACAGTGCATTTACAGCAGTTAAGAGGGATGCAAAGTTCTAAACTAGGCATGTGAAAGGTAGGCTCGATTTCCGCCCTCTCCCGGGTCCGGTCTTTGATCCTCCCCGAAAAGAGACGGCTGGACGCGTGACCCGTTGACCTTGTCTGTGACGTAATTGAAAAATTGATAATTTAGGCGTCTCCGATGTCCCTGGAAGTGAAACCGGTCTTCAAGTTTCTTATTTATTTGGCTCAAAATTGCATCAAGCTCTCCCTTACCCACCCAAATGACTTTCGAAATAGTTTTTCGGTACATTTCCATACATTGTGAAAAAGATTCTTCGGTACATTTCTGTACAGGGCGACATGTAGTTAATTTTCTCTGATCTTCGAATATTGGATTTCGTCTTCTGTGGGTCCCAACTGACTGATTCTCGGAAGCGGAACAAATTAAATGGAAAAGTTTCTGATTTACCAGACAGAATTTCCATCGTATTGAATGTTCCTCTGTCAAATATAAACATCGACGGTTACATCTAACGAACGCAGTTATCGACACCTAAAGCGTCTTGAAAAGATCCTTGAAGATGCAAAGTCTCTCCAACCACAATCATTCACAACAAACAATCGAACAAAACGTTGTGTTCCTTCGGACTCTAGAATTTCGCCTGGTGTCTCCGCGTCGTCGAAATCGCTTCGCCATGCGATGGATCTTGGAAGGACAGGAAGGACTTTTTGTTTTGATGTGATAATTTCTGCGACAATCTTTGCCAGACGAAAATCTGCAGGCGGTAACATGATTGGCTTAAACTAACAAAGGAAAACGCACGCGTCCAGCCGCTCTTTCGGGGGATGAGTGCGGGCTCATTTTCCCGAACAGCGGCTGGTAATCGAGCCTATGTGAAAGGGGTACCATTGCCAACAGAAGGTATACGAAGGGGTACCTTTTCTGTCTAAAATGGTATGTTAGACGTTAAGGGGTTGGACCTCCGGGCGGAGCCTCCCTGTATAAAACTTTGTTGAGAACCCCCAGGACTTCAATCTTAGCTGAATTCCTAAAGTCGCCTTGCTCCTATACAGAACAAGGTGAAATTATTGTTAACAAAATTTCCACCGTTAATCAGCGTGCTAGAGACATCACTGGACATTTTTGAAAGGATTGCAGCTGAAAGTCCTGAAGGAGACGACAAAACTGAAGTCCGAGTCAGAATGTTTTGGCGGCACTTCCGTTTCATGCAAGGTAAAAACAAAAAGAATTTACGTAAGCTTTATTGAGCATAATGTCAGCCGGGTGTTTTTACTTTTTTTTTCCAAACAAATATAATTAATTCGTGACTTTCCCACGAACATCCCGTGGTAATTAAATTCATTGTAAAAAATTATCTTTTACTTTATAATTGATCAGAATTGAAATTAGCTTAACTAAACAAATCGTTAGCATTTCAGAATTGTTTCATGCTTCCTAAATTGACATTAAGAATATAGTTTGTAGGTTACTTGAGGAACGACTTTGGTGCAGTGGTCATAAGAAATATCTGCTTTGCAAAGCATAATAGTGCCCAGTCTCCTTTTGCGCAAATCAGTGTTCATGTGCCGCAATCTCTTGTGCCGGGGATTTGGCAAAACCCGCTTCCCCTTACAGGACCCGTTCACAGTCATACTAACAGTAGATACCAAGCATAAAACGATGAAGAGCGTAAAGCCGTTTTGTGTGACTGGCCCCCTGCATCAAATAATCCCACAAAGTAAGAACCAAAAAAATGTAAATATGTGCGAGTAAATAAGCGTCTCCCGCTTAATCTCCCACCTTGCATGACACGAAATACGAAAGTACCTCCAAAAATCTGACTCAGACTTCAGTTTCGTCGACTCCGGTGGTAATTCAATTTCGCCTTGTTGACTTGTTCTCTTTAGGAGCAAGACCTTAATACAAATTGAGGAAGACAAGTCGGCTTTGAAACTTTTTGATCAGCAAGCTGTCCAACCGAACAGATCAAATGACACTTTCTTTCTAAACCTACATAGGATTGGGTGCACTGTTTTTCTGATTTTATGCTTCATGAAACTTACACAAGTTCATGAAGATTCTAATATTTGTGTAGAGGGAGGAAGAATTATAAAATCAGTCCTGCTCTTGTAACGTGACATATTGCGTGACTAAGGTACATTACCTTGAAGGCTGTGTTGAACATGTAAAGAGAATCCCACAGAGTACCACTTTCATGCACGGTAAGGAAAAATATGAGTACCACAGAGTACCACTTTCATGCACGGTAAGGAAAAATATATGTTTCTGCAATCACAAAAATAGAACGTTTTCCCGACTTTATAAAGCCATAAAATTCGTCTGGTCGGCTCTTTGGGCCCTATTCACAGACCGAAATGACTGATTTCCCTACCCTTTCATATACTGCAACAAGTAAAGTCTCAACCCTTTCATATACCTGGAGCCTGAAAAAGGTACCCCTTTCGGGCGTAGCCTCCCAGTATAGGCCATTATAGCGAGTACCCCCCGGTCTCAAAACTGAAGAAAAGCTACGTGGATGCCAAAGAGGAGCCTATACACTTGTATGAAAACGTGTACGAATCATGAAGCTACTGCATGACTGTATATTTGACCCATTAAAACAAACTAAGAGGACATTTTGGTGCTTTACCAGGCTTACCATCACGGACTCAGTTTCGGGTTGTTTTCGACGTTTCAGTGGAAAATTCCTGAAACAAACTGAACGTCTGAAAAGGTGCATTCGGCTATTTTCCTGGTTGGAAAATTCCAGGCGGAAATTCGGATTTCATGTCTTCAAACCTTTTTTGAATATTAGTTTCAGGCTTTCGCGGCCGTTTTTCGTTACGCGAAACTGACTTAGGCCAATGGTGAACGCGATTACTGAACGGAATTTAAATTCATCAGTAGTGAATTCTGTTCACCATTTGCCCAAACCGTGAAGCGACTGGTTTACCCATGTAATATACAGCTTCCTCTCATCGCTTTCTGTCGCTAGGGGCATTTCGTCAAAGAGCGGTGAGACGCGCGTGTATCGCAGAATATGCGTCATATATCTCAAGTACCTTGAGGGGCCTTGTTAGGTGCATAGTAGATCGGAGCAATGGCAGATCGTTACAATATCTCTAATTACTTTTTAAGAGACGCCAACAGCAAACTCGCTATCCCTCCACTCCAGACAAATGTTAAGAAAAATAGTTTTTCTGGAGCAGTTCTTTGGAATAGCCTTCCTATATATTGATCAGCGGCAGGAGAAGTCTCTCGGGGTTTTGAGGGCTGGCTGCAAACAATTCTTCCGGAGATCTACACGGTACTTACATAAAGCAGGCTAAGGCTCTCAGTCTAATTCGGTTTTGTGAGAAAGACAAAGGTAAGGTTTTGGAGGCCGTGATTCTTAAACAGGTTATACTATTCCAAGCGTCTTAGTTGAACATGGTATTTTTGTAGACGAAAGGCCTTGAAGAGGGGGCAGGCGTTAGAGGTGCGCCGTCTACATGTGCAAACTTTTAAAAAATCTAATCAGTGAATCTTGTTTTCTTTTTAAATTTTTTTTCTGTTTCCTTTAGTACTTAATGCTGTATGAAAAATAAAAATGGACTAGAAGGGTCATCAAAAATGGTCTTTTGTCTCCCAAAACAGGGTAATGAAATGATTGGTTTTTGTCTTAAATAGAGTCAGGGTTTGAAGGCCTCAGCGGCATAACCACTACCCAAACTATCAATAAGTGCCTTCCAAGAGGCTTATCCGTAGTATATATAGCATATAGCAGGGGAAAGACATTTCAGAGGGTACCATGGGCGTCTAAGTTTCATGGACTAAAGCTACGGAGGACGAGGAAAGTCCTCAAGTCTGTTTTTGCTTTTTAGGTGTTCCCATTCGTTCGTTACAAGATTCTTCTTAGGTTTAGTATTATACTCTATTTTCTTTCCCTATTTTGATTGTCGTTGTTGTTGTTGTTCCTTTTTTTTTTGCGGAAAAGACGATGTTTTCTTTCCAAACGTTGTTGAAAGGAACTTTCCGCCTTTTAACCTGTTATCTGCAGTTCAGACCACAAAACAGCCCGTACTTTTTGCGTAAGCCAAGAACGCGGAATAGTCGAACGAATGGTCTGGAGCAGGCGGGGAGCGGGGGGAAAGGGGGGGAAGGGGGGGGGGAGAGGTGAGTGCGACTGGGAAGAGAAGCGAAAAATACGTCTAAAAATACGATAGAAACTGACAAAGACAAAATAAAAGAAAGAAAACAACAAAAAAAAGAAGTGACAGTTTCACAGTCTAAAAGCAGTTGAAAAGTTAGTACCACCAAATCTGTTCCTGTTGATCAATGACAAAGCGCCAAAAGTGCTCGACACTAAAGTTCAATATATATCATAAGTTGCAAATGAAGGAATGCACGTAGTTAACCTGTAACAGGCCTTCAGAGAGTTGGGAAAAAGCAAAAAAAAGTAAGCTAGAAAAAATGGCGAAGGGGCGGTGTTAGGGAGAGAGGGCGAAAGATCCTCCTAATCTCTCCCTCTTACTCTCTTCTACGTTTGTTTTGCTCCATTCCCCATTTCGTGCCACTGTCCACCATCCACTGTCCACTACGCCTGGAACAGGCTAGTTTAAGGTGGGCCAGAGAGTTTTTTCCAATACCGATGCAAGGATCTATATTTCCATCTAGGAGCATTTGACATTTTAAAAGCTCATAGTCACGCTGCAACTGTTCCTGCTTTGGCATGTGTAAAACGCCACTTTTCCGTTTTGCTGTAGAGGAAAGTTTTTGGCGATTTGTTTTTGCTGATGGTGTTTCATCGTCGATCGAAACGAGTTAAAATATTTTCTGAAACGTGCGCTACAAAGTATCTTTATAAGCGTGATCATAATACATCGAAACGTACATAGTTACATAATTACTTGAAAGAGAAAACTCGCAAGAAAAAAGAATTCAAAGTGTTCTGATTAGTTAATATTGGTTGTCCCCGTCTTACATTTAATGTATTTATGCCTTTGGACGGATGATTAAATTAATAAAACACACCACTGTACTTGTTAAAGTCTGCTTCCTTTGGGCTCGGTCGTCGACGTCTTGCCGACGTCGCTCAAAAAAGACGACTTTTGGGCAATTCTGCGCTATATATTGTATCCAAACAAAATGACTCTTCTAAATAAGACAAGTGTATTGAAAGATGTAATAGCGGGGCTCCCGCGCGCGCGAAGCGCGCGTGGGACAGAGCCCCATACCCATGGAATATGGTCAACCTCTTTTCGTTTGGTTGTCACGTGATTGACCGAGCGTACGTACGTACGTACGCGTCTACAGATTGTATGGGTGGGGTAGGGGAGACTATCAAAAGGAAGGAAGGGGTATCTCAGGCGTGTCTTGGCAAGCCCACATCTTTAATATAGGACATTAATAATATGGTCAATTGACAGCTGTCCAAACAGGATAGCCACTGACCAGTATCCCATGACCATATCGCGGGCTCATATGTCAACTCATCGAGGTGACGTGATTTATTTGGAAGCTGTCCGCTGACCAGTTAACTGTTTTACTAGATCGCGAACAACGTTCAATCTCATACTTTTACTAGTTTGGGAGCACAGGAAAACTGATAATGCACACATATTGGACATCAATGTTTTGATCAATTGACAGCTGTCAAAACAGAGTACCCGCTGACCAGTATCACTTGACCGTATCGCGGGCTCAGGTGTCGACCCGTCGAGGTCAAGTATTTTTTGAAGTTATCCGCTGACAAGTAAACTAGTTTTCAAGTGATCGCAGGCTCAAGTTCAATTTTTTTTCTTAATTCATATGAAATATGTTGTGTTTATGTGCTGCACAATTAAAATTTTGATTGCAAACTGACCTCGGACGTGAAAATTCAGCCAGCTGTTACAGGCAGGGAAGACAGTTGCTTTTGTTTTTTCTCACAATGGTCACGCGTTGGTCACGCTCTACGTCCAATTTTTATGTTCTGATTGGTCAAAATTTGACATGTGAGTTCATGCGCAAAATTTATGCAGCATCTTGAATCTTGTTTACTTTAACAGCTGAAGCTGACAGAGTTTTGTGTCAACTTGTGATGTTTTTAACTGTCTTTTTCCACTGGATGTACAAAATGAAATTCAGCTGCTATCAGGAGTCTTCTGTTACTCATGGCTAGTTTGTTTATTGGGTTTTTGGTTGAGAAAACGTCGCTTGTCAAAGTCGGAAATCCGATTTCGGATGGCATCGTTTTCGTTTTCACCTTGCTTGATGCGTAAGAGGATTGCAAAGTCTGAAGCGATACTGGCTTTACCTGATAACTTTCAGGAGCTGCATCTCGAATGGTAAGCCAGAGAAATTATTGTATTTCATGTTTGTTTTTTGTATCTAATTTAATGAAGTGGAGCGTAGTTTATGCGGGAATTTAGTTTATGCGCGTTTGTAAGTTTTGAGACAACGATCTCACCGAGTATCTGGTTTGATATAATCTTACAGAACTTTAAAAAGCCTTTAGACAGTTTCTCACCGCAAATAGAAAGAAAATGTTCCAAAGAATCTTTAGTTATAATTCTAGCCGGAAAAGAAAGCTTTGAGCGATTTTCTTGCCTCGAGTTCGTCTTTGAAAAAACAAACACCGGGAAGCTGGCTTAAAACATAAACTTCAGCAAACTTAAGCTTGAAGCTTGAAGACTCAGGATATTTAGGGACACTTTAATACTTGTCTTCCTGAATGAAAATTGTTGTCTCTGTTTATGTTTCACCGAATTATATTTCTTTTATTGATTGTTGGTAGTCTCTCTTGCAATTTTAATCGCTATGCCGATTGTTTTCAGTCGTTCAGTGAACATCGCTTGCAGGAGTTCTCAAAATGCCGCGCGTTAAACCATCAAATAAAAAATAAACATGATAAATTCTTTATTATCTTGGAGCGTAACTCTGTTAATGTTCATTCAAACACTCGCTACAGCTCGCACTACAAAAGTGAGAACCGGATGGCCGTATAGGTGATTTTGGAAAATTTTTTTAACAGTTTATGAATATTGAATGAGAGCAATTTGTATTGTGAAATACTGCTTTCTGTCCATGGTATAAAAGGTTGGTTTACACGCACCCAGATTTGTTAGCAAGATTTTGCAAAGTAAACTTGTCGAACACCAAAACGTTGGCCTGATTTTTTTTCTAAGCCTAATTGATCTACGGTGATCAATAGCCATTACGGCTCTTAAATGTGATAAAAGATGATTACCAGTTTTTGAGTGTACATATGAGGCTATCAACTCGATGTAAGATTTGGTTCACTCTTGGGCTGTTTGCAAATTATTTTTCTCTAAAATCAGGTAGCCTTTCCCTCAAAAGTCACATAAATGTGCTCTAAAGTTAACTGAATTGTGGAATTCGAATACAAGTTTACTTGTTTAATTTAAATTATAAATTTACTCATGGGAGCCTCGCTTTTAGCCCTGGCTAAATCTATATATTATGAATTGTATGCTGGAATTTGACATGTGATCAGCGTTGAATAGAATGTTTAAAGTGTATCTGTAAACCACTGGAATGTCGCGATTTTCGCAAAATTAGGGTTGAACTCGAGGTCTTGCGGGCTACTTAAAATCGTTTGCCCAGAGATTTGTTTCGATTTTCTGATAGATTGGGGCTTAGTCAAGCCGTAGAAAGTCAATTTGCGAAATTCTAAGTTATATAGCGCATTGTAAAAATTTGCATTATTTTATCCCTATAATTTTAAACGGCAGAAATTGTCAATATGGCCTATTTTTAACAATGCCTTTTTGGCCACAAAATTATTGCAGCTTCCACAAATTTATCGTCTTATAAGAAAGAAAGGGTCATAAAAACTATTCGTGTTTTTCAAAGGCTGCCAAATCATCGTGGTTTGACGTACGAGTCAATGAAATTTGTGTAAAATTTCGTTTCACCGGAAGTGGATTTTGAGCTTCGAACGGGCAAAATAGTTTTCTCGAATTTTCACAGAACACGTTATTTGAGAAAAGTAAGTACAGCATGTTTCATTACTCATTAAGGGTTATCGATGATCCAAAAATGAGCGAAATTCGAATTTTGAACTTGTGCCACAAAAAGTCAATTTAGGTCGATATTTACAGACAGTCGTTCTTAAGTAGCCACGGACAAGACTAAAATTTTCTTATTTTATCTGACCTAAACTCAGTGTCTGCAAACGAGCAAAAAATCGAGCATTTTTGAATTGATTTACAGCGCACAACTAAAACGACAGAACAACACTGACAGCCAAATTGCAGTCTACTATCATCCATGTAACCAAAACACTAATAATCATTTTGGGCCATTAACAGGAAGAAATCAGAAAACTCACATTTGTTATAGTTTCCAAGCTTTTTCTTGCAAACAGGCCAATCCCTTCGTGTCTTTTTTTAAGTCCTCTTCGTGAATTTTCTTTCATATTTCGCTGTAAAGTATGTTCAGCAGCTGGAGGAAATATCAAAAAGCTCGCAATACTGATACTACTGATACTGATATTTGTAAAAGCTTCACTGAAGCAACAAAATCAAGATATAAAGGACAAAGTCGACCCTCTTTCGAAGGAAATAGCACAGCTGAAAGAGTAGGTTCTTATCGACTGGGCCATTACCTCTGGTGCCGAAGTAACCGCTACCTCTGGAAATAGCAGCCATAATGCTTCGAATGATGAAACCTTGTCTCGTAGTCTACAATGTCGGAGCGACGAATACGACGACCTGTCGGCCTCTAATTCTGATGTCGTTAATCAGCTCAAGGCATTAAGCCTTAATCAGCGTAACGCTGAAGTTACACGTGTTGGCAGCCCCATTGACGAGGTTTAGGAATAGAGCTACCAACTAAATAATTGGCCTGGCACAGAAAAACAGTGAAACCGCCGCTGAAACAAGCGCCCTGTGCGTAAAATTATTCCATGAGTTGGGGGCAGAAGTGTTTCTGTCGGACATTACTCATCGCCCCCCCTCGAGGCAGCAAAATGGCGCCCTCAAACCCATCATCTGCAAATTCGTGAGACGCCTCCCAAAAGCAAGTGTCATGGAAACTCGACAAAGTGCCTCTCAGGTCAACCCATCAAACATCGGTTTGTCTGCTCAGTTCTATATGGACTAGTCGTTTGGGGCGGCTCCCCTAATGCAGAGCTTCTACATTCTCTGGAAGTACTTCACCGTAGGGCAGCCAGAATTATATACAACTTGCCCCGAGATATGCCTACCGAGGAAGTTTACCGACATTCGAACTGGAATACTTTAACCTTCTATTATAAACTTCGATTAATTAAACTACTCCATAGCGTGTTTATAGGTGAAGCACCTACGGCTCTTTCATACTTGACAAATAAACCCTGCACTGCATACAACTTCAGAAGGAGTAATAACATAATCGTCCCGCGTTTTAACTCTCAGTTTCCGAGGCGCTATTCTTTGGAAAGCTGTCTCGAGTC